>BSDF01000012.1:600000-871103 GCA_027925045.1 Hypotaenidia okinawae | reverse complement strand
AAGCCAGGACAGGTGACCCAGATGGGCCAAAGAGAGTATTCCATGGCAATGACGTCCTGCCCAGGATAACGGGGGGCTGAGGGGAGGAAGAAGAGGGGCGGTGGTGGGACGCGTGCTGCTTGGGGGGACGGTCGGGTTCTGGGACAGCTCTGGGTGGTACCTGAGTTGTGTGGGTCGGGGAGAAACTGCATTGGGGATCAAGAGTTTCATATTCTTTTGTTCTAAAGTCCTGTTAGCATTGTTATATTTGATCTTTCTGTTCTCATAGTAAACTCTCCTTATCCCAACCCACGGGCCTCTTAGTTTCTTGGGTTTGGAGTTATTTGCCCTTTCCTTTTCCCTGCCCTTATTCTCCCCTCCTTTTTCCCTCTTCCCCTGCTCTTCTACTTTAAGAAGCAGGCAGCTGCGTAGATCTCGACCCACAGCTGGGGGGAAACAACGACACATACCTTTCCTGAAACCGCCCCTGGCAGCCCACAGTCAACCCCTCTCACCCTGGGGCTAAGGCCTTTCCTCTTCCGGGGAACCCTCCTAATACTACTTCCCCAGGCACTAGTCTGAGCTGGAGCAGCCTTCCATTGAAAAACATGCCAAACATCCAAAAAAAGCTGCCAAACACAGGGAGTCAAGACTGAAAGACATACCTTTCCTGTAACCGCCCCCGGCAGCAAAGTGCCCCCATGGTACTCAGAGTAGGCTGAATCCTCCTTTGGTCCCCCTCATTGGGTTTTAGTTGGTCTCTCTAGCACCTTCTCACTCTACCCTCGTGTTCGTGCTGTCACTTTTCCACGTGGTGCCTGCCTAGGGCTGCCTTTCTTTTCCCAAACCCTCTGGATCTGTCTGCTGCCCCTGCCTGCTCTGTGTGTTTGCTCGCTAGGGTGACTGTCTCCTTCACTTCCAGGGTGCCCATCGCAGTGGGGAGCTAGCAAGCTTTGTTTGGGGGCAGGAATGTTGCTGTGCCTGCTTACGGAAAGTTCTGGAGAGTATATGTTCCCACCCATGTGTAAGAGGAGACACTTAACCTGGGTGAAGCCCATGTTGGGTTATGGAAGACCTCTCCTCATAGACAAGCAGTCATGGCTTAACTGGGTTTTTTTTGGGGGGGGAGAGCGGGGCAAAGACAGTTTGGAACCACGTTGTATGGGAATGCTTCTATTTGAGAGAAACAAGTGATTTGATTTGAAATCCAGTCTCACTGCGTCTTAGGGTGGGAGGCTGCTCTGAAGGGGGAAAGCAAGCCTGCCGATGCCACACCAGCTGCTGGCAGGTGTCTGAGGCAGCTCCCGTTGGGAGCCAGCGTGCCATCAGGGAGAGCCACAGCCAGGCAGGGAACACCTCGAGCTTGCTGCCTGGGGCCTTTCCAGGACCGCGGCTAGCAGGAACACATCCCTGCCGTCAGCCTCCTCAGCCTGGGCTGGAGAGAAGCGATTTACTCTCTTCCAGGCGGATGCAGGGCCGGTGCAGGCGGGGTGGTGCCTCCGGAGCTAGCTCACCAGCGAGCCGTGCCTGCCCTCTAGTGTCCCTGTCCCGCACGGCTCTCGCAGCCGTTCCGGCGGGCGGGGCTCCCTGAGGCGGCGGAGGTTAGGGAGGGCGGGGTGGCTGCGGGGCTGTGTTGAGGGGCTTGTTTGGCTATATCTACCCTGCCTGCCAGCGTCTTGGGTGTGCCTCAGGTCCCTATTTCCCCCGTACGCCTGTGCCCGCGGATCCCAGCGCGGTGCGACGTCCCAGCTGCGTGGTGACCGCATCCGTTCCCTTCGGGGACAGGTCCCACCCAGACCCGGCTGCGGGCGATGAGAGCACAGCAAGGGGCCGAGTATCACAAAGAGGAGGACGGGGTGTAGAGCGGTGCACTGCCCGCGCTCCTGGTCGCGGAGGTGAGGATGAGGAGTGGCTGGGGGAACTCTGGGAGTCTGGCGTTAGCGATGGGGGAGTGACAGGGCTATCCACCACTTTTCTGTGGGTTACTGTGGCTATTCAATACTTCCACTGCTTCGAAACCCTTCCTCCTGATGCTTGGTGGAAGGTGATACTTTGACCATGGAGCTCCAGCACACAGGGGGGTTAACTGGCTGCTACCTGCCCAAAGATGGGGTGTGAATAACAGTTCCTCTTTGTTCTCTGGAGGAAACAACCTGCCAAACCAAACCTGATCACCATATCAATTATGGAGCGTGTGGGGAAGAACAAAAAGTTTTAGGAATAATTAAGAGGAGAACAAATTCTCCACACAGACCAGATTTTGATTGGATTAAAAAACGTGTATTGGATGTCCAATACAAAATAATAAACATGAAGTTATTAAAAAAAGCCATAGAGTATACAGCAATTACTACAGAGAAGCAAAAAAAAAAAATTAAAACAAATTGTACAGAAAGGTAAGACATCTACAGCAGTCCTCAAAATTATTCTACATGAGAATTGTAAAACAATATACAAGTTTGGTTTGTTTTCTTTTTCCCCAAATGCCTCTGAGGGAAGCTGTCGCGTTAACAGCTTGACTATGACACTACAAGGATACACAATGTTCCAAATTTAAAATCACAGGATACATAAGAAAATGTAGCATTAAAATGTGAAAAAGTGCAATACAGATTGTACACTGAATTGAATAAATGTTTTTTCTTTTTTTTAGTTTAACCTTAAAAAAACCAACTTTGAACAGTTGTTTTATCATTAAAAATATTCCCCCTCCCCAAATTCAATGACAATATTAACATTCATGGTGTTATACATAAGGAATATTCACAAAGACCCACCAGCTAAGAATACTGTGTATGTATGACGGTATTTCTTTGGGTATAGGTAAAAAATAGGCAAAGGAAAAGGTATACCCCCTCCTTTCAGGACAGGGTGCATATTTTAGTATTTAAATACATATTCTGTAGCTTATTTTGCCCTGAATTGTAATTGATTAAAAGTCCAAATATCAATTATCCAGGTGGCACATGGTGCTCCCATTCATTTGATTCCCTCCCTCAAATAATAAATAAACCCAGCAAACGTCCTAGGAATGCCACATCAGAGTCCAGCAAAAGAAAGGAAGTACAGCTACACCCCAAGCCTCCGCTGCTCTCCAGGATGATGCGTTGGCTCTCCTTTCTCCTGGTGTCAGAGACTGCGACACTGGGCCCAGAGCTTTAGCTTCACTCATGCAGATAAAAGGAAAAGAATGAAGCCAAGTTTCTGTTTGGTTTTCAATTTAAATGTAAAGCTGTGAACGTCCGGACAGGCACAGAGCTGGCACTGCGGCCTACGGGACAGTGAACATCCCGAGAGGCGCAGAGCTGGCACTGCGGCCTACAGGACTTGTGCGTCCTCCACCTTCGCACTGAGCACCCCAGATCTCAAATCCCATCGCTGAGGAGAGACACCGTCTCAGTCTGACTCTCCAGTAAGTTCTGGGTCTCCTTTCACCTTACAAGTGAAATTGCACCCCAGTTTCTGAGGCAGGGTTGGTTTTCTTTTTCAGTACTGAAATACTCTGATACCACGGAGTATGGCAGAGCCAGGCAATCATCCTAGGAGAAAAGAAAACACTCCTCTCCCTTCCCTTCATTTAGGAGTTCCCTTTCCACTCCCCTTCCTTTCTAGACAGATGCGTGAGCAGCACCTGAGTTGATAATACTGGTTTTCTTTTCAAATGTTTTCAAAAGTGTAAAAAAATACATTTTTGCCTTGCTTCTGTCTCTGAAGAATTCCCTAGGAGAAGGATTCTCATTTAAACCGCCTGGGATAGAGGAATTGCCCTGGGGCTGGACTTGCTTGCTGAAGGATCCCATGGAGATGCAGTGCTCTCAAAAGCATGCTAGATCTTGCTGATGGGAAGAGGTCCCCAGTTCTCTGCCTCTAGTAGCTCAAACTGACCCCCCCACACCCCTTCCCTGCCAAGCCACCTGCGCTAAGCTCTCCCCTTTGAACCAGTGCTTTGAAGTCGTGATCCACAGAGCACTGTTGCCAAAAGAAGCTGTAGCATCATCTAAAGGAGCGGAGCCCTACTTTGCACTTGAAACGTTTCTAAAGGAGACTCAGGAACCAGAGACAGGGTATGCCCAAGTTACAAGGGAAAGATGTTACAGAAGATGCTTTTGTTTTCTTCAGTCTTTCAAGGCAAGGTAGGAAGACAGGAAAACAATGGTAATGAAACCTCCCACTGGATCCCCCACCCTTCCCCATCGTCTACTTCCCCCCTCCCCCAAAATATTGAAACTGCACAAAAAGCGACAAACAAGCCTTTCAAATTACATTTCAATTCAAACAGACTGGTAATCTCACAGTGATGAGAGGAGAAAAGTCAGGCTTTTAATAATTATAATATAAAAATAATAAAAAAAGCTTACAAATAGCAGTGCAGCATCCCAAAAGGCCATGGATTAACTGCCAGAAGGGGACGTAATTATATGCAGAATAAAAAACAAAACAGAACAACCCACGCTGGCAATGAATTTCCATACACAATAGAACAAGCAGTCAAACCTCAGCCTTGGCTGGGGAAAACAACAGTTTCTCCTTTTTTTTTTTTTTTCTTTTTTTTTTCTTCTTCCTTGATTACAATATTTTTTTTCCTTTTTATAAAAAAAGATAAAATAAAAACACAAATAAAATTGTACATAAATGCAAATGTCCAACACTGAAAAGGCAGGGCAATCACACCACTGAGACAAAACCTGACCAGAAAAAAAACCCAACGTGAAGTCTTTTTTTTTCCTCTTTTCTTTTCCTTTCCTTTTTTTTTTTTTTTTCTTTCTTTTTTTCTTTTTTTCTCCAGATGCTGGATTTCTGACCGATGCGTCCCATCCTGTGTGGTCTCGGCAGGTAAATGGAATTCAACTTGGCAATAACTTCATTGCAGGATGATGACAAGAAAGGTCATCTCTTTCTGACCAGCTGTAGCACAAATGCACGGGTTGGTTCCTCTGCTCTCTCTGTATGCTCTCATATGCTGCCCCTTTTGGATTTTTTTTCTTTTTTTCTTTTTTTTTTTCCTTTTTCTCTTTGTTTTTCACTCTGTACAATTCCTTCCGTTCCAAGGCTGAGTCCCAAGACTTGTGAAACTGTCTGGAGTCATGTCCTGGTGAAGGTGGTCATGCTGTAGTGATGGCATTAAGGTCCTTCATAAGTCCTTCCAGGTGGGCCATCTCTTTGGTCAGCTCATCCGGTTCATAGTTCTGTGGGAGAAGCAATGAGTTGTTGGTAAGGTGACTTGCTTTAAACAGAGACAGAGGAAATAAGGAGAAATGATCAGTAATTCCACTGTAGATTGTGACCCTGGCACAGAGTAGATTATCATCAGTTACAGGAGTTAAGAACTTCAAACAGAGAGTTGTTTCAAGCACAGATCCTTCTGCCAGGGTCACTCTCTGTGTCGCTGACTTTTAAGACTGTGATCATCTTCTCGGTTTTCCTTGCACCAATTCCTGCTTCAAGATAACAATTGTTAATTTAGAAAAATCTTCCCAGCTTAATTGGAAAACAGGGGGTTGAAGGAATCACTCCAACAGAACTGTTCTGAGAATCACTACACTTGCTAAAAGTCATAGTCCATTTTTATCCTCAAGTGCCTGCTTTCGTCTCTATCATGTTGACACCAGGATTATGATAGCTGTTCATGCATGTAGATAGCCATCATGAACTAGTTAGAAAAGGGTTTTCAGATTAAGCTGACCAAGCCTTTCCCTGTACTGTGTCATTTTTCAACCCCTCACAGTCCTGGAGCATTTCTCCAAACCCTGTCCATTCCCTCAATGTGATTTTCACAGAAGGGGAGCCGGGCTGCATGCTGTGTTCTGTGCTAACACCAAATCCGGAGCTATTGAACTCCTGTGCAGAGTTTCTGCTCTATATATTCAGGGGTTGTTATTCTAGCTGGAGTCTAACATTAAAGGTGCACTATAGAACTGGAGTCCTTCTCAGAGTGGAGCCCTCAACCCTGACCGGGATCTTGCTTCCTTTACTTCTAAATCCAACCATTTTCTTTCATTTCAATAGAAATGAAGGCAGAAGGCACATTCCAGTCTACCAAGCAATTTTGACACCGTCTGTGTCCTGTGCCTAACTCATGATCCACTGACCATGACAAAGAGCAGTGAGCTGGAAGCACCCAGACTCCATGTAAAAAAGCAGAACCAATGTCTCTCTCATCCTAGTAGAATAGTATGCCAGGCTGAGTTTACATCGTACTAATTTATTAATGAAGAAACTGTATTAATGAAGAAGCTGTATTTAAATCTTAACTAATGAGTATGTTTTTGGTACTAATCAAAACAATGAATAAAGGAGGACTGACAACAAGACAGAAGGGCAGAAGTGCACCAAATCAAGCATGCACACAGTATCCATACTGGTGCATACAGAAATAAAATCAAGAGGGTGACAAAACCAACATGACAAAAGGAAAGGACAATAAGGAAACAGATTAAAAAAAAACCCACAAGGAAAAATAACTCAAAAGAAGCATTTTCTATAGCAGCAATTCAATAGCAAACAGCATAACTTCTTGGCTGCCACTCCAAAAGGAAAACAGCCCTTCCAGTGCCTGACACCTAAAACCAGCCTCACTTCTGAAAAGCTACTTCCAAAGAAGCCCAACAGTTGCAATTTTCCCAGAAAATCAGACCGCTTCCC
The DNA here is from genome assembly GCA_027925045.1 of Hypotaenidia okinawae. NCBI lineage: Eukaryota > Metazoa > Chordata > Aves > Gruiformes > Rallidae > Hypotaenidia > Hypotaenidia okinawae. The sequence goes on along the minus strand of BSDF01000012.1, from coordinate 864,482 downwards.
TGACAGAGCCTCAAAAACGTATTTGGGATGGCAGCTTTAACCATTCTGGCATCAATGCTAAATTCTCCATCTGCAGTGCCCCTCTGGGTGCCAACGCTACAGCCTGCACGGAATGAGAAGAGCAGTGCTATAGCTCTGTCTGTCCTCCTCCTGTAACTGCCATAGGCTAGCAGAGACCAGAAGCACTGAGGCAAGAAAGGAAACCTCGCAGAACGTTATCCCATTAGGTTAATTAACAGCTCTGCTATTAATTAATAGCTCTATTACTATTGCTCTGTTACTCTATTACTATTACTCTTTATTACTACTACTCTTATTAACGATGGCCCAGCCAAAGGGTTGGCTCTGACCGTTGGCCTTGCGGACTGCAACAGCTGGGAGTGCTACGTCTGCTGTGCTGTGTTTGGGAACGAAGGTATTCTCTTGAGGTAAGTTTCAGGTTCAGAAAGTATTACTAAGACTTGCAATCGAAGTGCTTATTCTCTGAATTTCCCACCTCCTGTCGGAGGTATTCATGCTAGATTGTTTTAATTCTGGTTAACAGGCAAGGGCACGAGGTGGGAGTCAGCAGCCTTGCTATCCTGTGCCTCTGAAGCTCAGCACAGGCTTACTGGAGTTTCCAAGTGTCACACAAAAGAGATTCACCATGGTTTGATACACACTGCCAAAGAAAGCCGCGGGCAGTGTTAGCAGTACTTACGCTTTCTGAGTCCTCGAGCATCCTGGCAGTCTCCTGCACATCAGGGGCACTGGGAACTACCACTGGCATAGGAGGGCGAGTCCTTCCCAAAGTCCCAATCGACGCAGTCTTCACCGAGTGAACTGGATGGTTAGAAGCTTAAAAACAAATTGTTACACAGTCACACCTCAGTTAATTAGGTCTTTTACCTATTCAGGAAACTCTTGAAAGTAGGAGAAGAGAAAGGATTCTATTGCAGAAAAACCAATGCTTCAAATGATGGAGTGCCCGATTTGGATTTGTGCCTACTTTATCTATGCACATCTTGAAAATTATACCAACAAAATTCAGCCCAGCCTCTGATGGCCAATTCTACCTCCCCCGACAAGGACCTTCTCTCATTTTCTTCTACAAATCTCCTCCTATCTTTTTGGCAAGCGCATCTTGCCAGTCTCCCCCCTGCTCACCTTGCTGAGTCAGCAGCGGTGTGCTTGGCAATGCAGGGTCATACGTGGCACCGGCTGGCGGAACCGCTGGCACCGCAAAGCTCTTCAGTGGGTGGGAAGGACGGACGTGTGCCGTAGGGAGGGTCTGAGCTGGATCCTCCTCTTGTGCATTGGCCAGGTAGGAGCTGGCGCTGCTTTCGGGATCCTGGTGGTCAGCACACGTCTGAGACGAGGAAGCCGGCATGGTGTCCGTGCTGGGCGTGTTTCGGACAGACTCTACAACAGACACACACACAGAGTGATTTATCTGCTTTAACAGAACCGGTCCCCTGGTCAGATGGAAACAGGACAGTAGGGTTGGCAAGCACCTTTCCCGTGCTCGCTGCTCTGAGCTAAGAGGTGACTTCACAGATTCACTGTGTAGCAAAGCACACCAATTCTGTGTAACTGGCCCGTGTAAAGGGGAATGGCAACAGCTGCCTAGTAACAAAATACACTTAGGAGCTGAACCACTCCTCAGGCATGGCACCAAATCAACAGTTTCCCGCTGAAACAGCTACAGAGAGTAAGACCTCAGAGAAACAGCATGGAACACAACTCTGTTGTCAGTTTTACCCGTGAGTATTTCAGTATAGGCATTTTTCAATAGGCATCCATTAAGTATATATCACTGTAGTGCTTATAGAGGGGCCAAAATTTCTGAGAGACTTTATGTGCCAAAAGCTAAACAGAAATCACAGGCTCCACCCTGACCCAAGAGAACAGTGAGATGGTATATTGAATTTAGGGCATTGTGATCCTCCTCTGACCCCCTCCGTGTCATGCCTCTGGAGATCTGCAGCCTCATACATTGCTTTCGTAGGCAAACGACTCTCTTGGCTGTGGCACCTTAATGAAAATGTAGACCTTCAACTAGAGAAGCTCAGAAGTCATCTCCAGATGTTAGCCATGCTTCAGAATCTTTCAGAGCCCTGGAGACATTACACAAACTACTGCCAATGATCGTGCTTCAAGCCTGGAAGCGCTGCATAAAAATCACCACGATTTCCTGCATGCAGCAGGAGAATTAACTAATGTCAGCTCTCAGCAGCCAAGTCAGGACTTTTGTCCTCTTGTGGTTTAAACACAACTGATTAGGAAAAAAGCCATCATATTGAGTAGCTCAAATTAGATTGAATATGATGTTTTGGGCTGCAGGTGTTCAGTAAGGAATCTTCCTATTTGAGTTGTATATAAAACATTAAGCCTCCTTTTCCAAGGACATCATCTACTATCTCAGGGATCGATATCTGAGCTCAGATATTGATACAGAAAACTCAGTCTACCAAGGGTATTGTCTGTGCCTCAGTCCATCACTCTGCCTCCCGTGGAACAGCACAACAGAGACCAACCAAGTGGAGCTTCAGGCTTTAATTTCCACGCATTTCACTCACTGTTCCATTAGAAGCAAAATCTACCTGATGGTTCATATCTCACCTGTGGAATTGGCCCTGTCTGAATGGGATATGGATGTGCCAATCGGCCACGGGTTGACCTGGTGATGGAGATAGCTGCGAGTTGGAGAAGCGAGGCTGCCGGAGTGGAAATGATGGTGGGGGTTATCGAGTGAATGGATGGGATGAGCACTAATCACAGCTGTGAATGAATATAAGACAGAGAAATGCTTAACATACAGACAAGCACTCACAAGTCCTGAAATGCATTTTATCCCTCCCTTCTCCCCACCCACCACTGAACAGGGCTCAGGTTTACACTGACACCACGATGACACCATTCAGTACCAATTCTCCAGCATGTTAGCTCCATCCAAGCCAAGGCACAAATCCCCAGAAGAGACAGAGCTCTCAGCTCTCCATTCCCCTGTGCAGAAACAACACCTCTCTTAGCTTTCTGCTACGCTTGAGAAAGCCAAAGTTGAGCTGCCTGCAGAACTCCCATGTATTTCACGCTGTGCTATGGATGTCAGACCTAATCAGGAGAAGGTGGGAACTCACATTTCAAAATAATTTCTGGCTGTCATTGAAATTCTTTGTGTTGTACCCAAATGTGGCATCTTCGGTTCGTGCCAAGCGGTGAAGAGGAGGGCAAGCCACCCAAGGCTCCATTCGTTCCTCTGCGCAGGGTTCGCAAAGCTCTGCTCCAGCACACTCAACCCAAAAGCCTCTTTTTCTCCCCCCTGCCCCACCCCTCTTTTTAATCTTGTTTTCTTTTTCTCATTTGAAACATGTGAATTTTATACTTAATGTAAATCCTCCTTTGCCCTCAGCCTGTTGTGGTAACAGTGAACCAGACTCACTGCTCCCCCAGCTGGGAGGGAAAGCGTGGCAGAATTTAGTTCTTACAACAGACTGAACCACTGCATTGCTTAAACATCATCCAAAAGAAAAGTCTCAACACAAAAAACCAGGAGGGAAATGCTACTGCTAACACCATAAAGGAAAAAACCCCACCCAACAAAAAAGGTTGTGGTTGGTTATTTTATTTTGAACCTTTCCTGGAAATTCTCCAGCTGTGCTGCCTGTGAAAGCTACAGCCTAGGAATGACATGATGCAGTCATCCATCCTTAGAATGCTGAGTTAAGAGGCCTTGCACTGATGCATGTGGCTGACTGAACCCTCTGACTTCCTCATTTCCTGGGAGACAGCCTGTCAGCAGGATGGGATACAGGGACTGACCTCAGCTGCTCTCCCATGGAGTTACGTCAAAAGAAAGCGAACGTCATTACTAGTCTCCTTCTAAGTGGAGTGTAACCTCTAACACCGAGTAATCAGGAGGTTCTAGGCTGAAGTCCTGTGAGATGGCAGTCAAAGGGGATGTGAGAAGTCAGATATTCTCACTCAGAGCTTCCAGCAAGATTAAAATGCTGCTTTGTCTTGCAGGGAACAGGCAAATGGAGGAATAACCCACAAAAGCTTGGCGATCAGAAATCCAGCAGGCCTAGCAGTCATCAGTGACACCAGGAGCCTCCTGCGTGCAGCAAGGTAGGAGGCAGATGGGCTTCATGGCATAACATCTTCCAGGCATGAATGTTTTAATTCCTTCATAGAATCACTTAGGTTGGAAGAGACCTTTAAGATCGAGTCCAACCACAGCCTAACCCTGCTTAGTCCACCTCTAGACCATGTCCTCAAGCACAACATCTACACACCTTTTAAATACCTCCAGGGATGGTGACTCCACCACCTCCCTGGGCAGCCTGTTCCAATACTTGACAACCTGTTCAGTAAAGAAATTCTTCTATTTACAGAAACCACTGCTCTACACCTCTGCTTCTTCAAGCATGGCAATCAGTATCAAACATCACAGAACCCCAGTGTTTGGGGGGAAGGGACCCAAAGCCAGTGCCACCCATGCCATGGGCAGGGACACCTTCACTAGCCCAGGGTGCCCAAAGCCCCATCAACTCAGCCTTGAACCCTGCCAGGGATCCTGGGGCAGCCCCAGCTTCTCTGGGCACCCTGTGCCAGGGCCTCCCCCCATCCCTGAGAAGGATTTCTGCCTTCCAACCCCTCTCCAGCTGCCCTCCTGCAGCTGAAGGCCGTTCCCCTGGGCCTGTCGCCACACTCCCTGATTAACAGTCCCTCTCTGGCTCCTGTGGAGCTTTCCATCAACCACAAGTCCTTCTTCTCAGGGCTGCTCTCCATCCATCCCCCAGCCTGTGGTCGTGCTGGGGATCCCCCTGACCTTTGCACTTGGCCTCGTTGATCTCCATGAGGTTTGCACGGGCCCACCTCTCCCCTAATGCAGGTTAGTACATGCATCAGGTGTTTTTAAGAGGTAAATAACTAAGATTTGAATGCTACATGGGGAAATAAAGCCACAAGAAGGTATCTGCAGGCACAGACTGGCACACTCTGAATAACTGGTCCTGCCTTCTGTGTTGCTTGCTGAGAAGTGACCTCACGTGCCAGTGTCAGTCTTTTGCATGGCTTCTGCAAGAAGACATTATGGGAATGTTTGCACTTACTGTAGGAAACAGAAAAGTGCAGTTGGAAGCCCTCTGAGCTTTTGCAAACAGGATAAAAAGTCAAAGTAAGTCACAAAACCCATCTCAAGCCCTAAGGCACCAGAAGACCTTACGTATCCTTCCTGACATTTACTGCCTCACGCTAACCTGTCATGCCAAGCCATCTGTGTTTGGATTGGTTGGTCTGGGCACAGCAACATCTAATGAAGAGGGGGAAACCAGAGGCTTTTCAAGTGAACACAGCAGGACTGGTATCGAAAAGGGATGTCGTAGCTGGGTTTAGCACTGCAAGGGAAAATCATCTCCACAACTTTATCTGCTGGCACTATCACACCAGCTCGAATATCATCAAAAGGTAAAACTGGAATATACCACCCCCTGAAAACATCCATCAACCCTATGTGGCTGCTGTCAGCTCCACATCTTTTCACCCTATGTGGGACCCATCGTTGAAGTCCCTGAGCATCCCTTTCTCACTGAGTAACACTGTTCATGGGGATAAACCGCAGAGGAGAGCACAAGGGGAAGAGCTGCTGGAGCCTGAGATTGCTACGGGGTCACACAAGCCTGGACTCATCATGTTGGAGCACCTGGCACGGGACAGGAAGCATCAGAATCCAATGGCTGCAATGTTAGGTGCCCGTAATTTGGGAGCAAACAAACTTTAAATGAATTAATTGGTGTAAAACTGTATGCTCTGCTCCTCCCTCATATGTGTAAGACTGGGAGAAAACAAGGAGCATCAGACTATTTTAAAACCAACCAAAAAGATACTCCTATTGTAAAAAGGTTCTAAGACAAGCTAACAGCCAAAAATTCACAAACTGAGCTGATTGGGTCATTGGGACACTCAAAAGAGCAGCCAGAGGCCAAGAAAACCAAGCACTCCAGGTAAAGAAAGCAAAAAGAAACAGCTGAAACACAATGAATTGGCCCCAAACCATTCCATAACCCAGAAGATGCCATGGGAGCAATCCCCTGGATAAGCACTGTGGAATTTTGCCCCGCAGTTCTGTTACTGCAAGGGAACTTTGGTGCTTCCTACCAGTGTTCCCAAGGATTTCAGCCTGGCTGTCCAGCCAAGTCCCTTTGCACCTCAGAGCCACTGTTTGAAAACTCCATCTATTGTTTAATTCTTAAAATAGTTTGTAATAATAATAATATTAATAATAAAACCTATTTCTACTGCCTCAGCAAGGTCAGGGTTTATACTTAACATTTCACTGGGAGGTCCCTGCAGGTATGGGGAAACACAGATCCTTGGAGAAGAGCGAGTGTGACTCCTGTAAAAGTCACCCTGCCACACCAACCTCAAAGCTTCAGCGCCAGTGAATCTGTCCATAAAGGGAACCAGAGAGTATTAATACAGCTAAATTCTCAAAAGGGCTCTGACAAGGGGCCTCTCCAAAGTTCAAAACCTAAGTGGCTGTTGGAGGGCAAACTCTTTTATGGACTGAAAGCCGTTACAAATAGGAAGAAGCCAAGGGAAGGGATTGATGGTCCATTTCAAGACAGAAGAGAGTCAGCAGGGGATTCCTCCAATATGCCCTGTTGGGACTGGTTTTATTCAGTTCTCTTCCTCAATCACCCAGAGATGGAAGCAGTCAGAGAAATCTTCAAGTCTGGAAATAATATCCAAGGTCTTTGGAGTCGTCAAATTCTGATGGCAAGGGACTCCAGGACCTCACAAGACCGACTGAGCAGGCAAAAAGATGGCAGGTAAACTTTAGTGCAGCTTCAGTATACAGAGATACATGGAGGGGAAAATAATCCATACAGGACTCAGACGTCACTGAACTCAAGAGCTGGCAGTTACAACTCAGCAAAGAGCTTTTGGAGACATAACTGACAGGCCTCCTGTATCATTAACTCAAAATGCAACAGCAGGCAAAAAGACCTCAGCAAAGGGTAGTACCTCATTCAGCGAGGAGTAGGGGAAATAAGGCAGAGGATGCTTTCCTGCTATGCAAGACCTCAGTACCGTGCACAGCTCTGGCCTCTCTGAACCTCAGAACTGTGTAGTAAAGTTAGAGAAGGTTCGGAGAATAGCAGCTGAAGTGATCAAGGGGATGGGGTGGATGCCTCATGAGGGGAAGCTAAAAAGGCCAAGATTGGTCTGGGGAGCGTGGAGGAACCTGACAGACATTTATCAGCCCTCTACAATTCCTGTGAACAGCTGGGTGCTGGCAGAGTACAAAGGGAGTGGGCTGCAACAAGCAGCCAGGCTTGGAGGCTCTCCCTAACAAGTGCCTGCACTTGCCACTGGTGCAGACTGGGACAGGCTGTTGGACCCACTCCTAACTCTCCCTGATTTTCCAACATGCCTCCTGCTCGCTCAAACACAGCTACCCCTGCCTTCAGAGGAGTTCAGGATGCCTTCTCTGAACTGGTTCCCTGGCAGGTCTGACAGTTACTCCACAGGCATGAGCCAAAGGCAGTATGTGGGGGTGGGTGCCTGGCTTGTTTGGGTGCTCCCGACTTCAAGCCAGCTGGTAAGTGGGCTGTTGACTTACGTTGAGGTGGTTGAGAATCAAAAGGCATCATCATCTTGGGCCTCATCCCTCTTCTTCCTGCCAGGGTGGACATGCTATCCTCTGACTCATGCCCTGAAGGAGAAACACTGAAGGTTATTTACCACTGCAGCAAGACTTCCATGATGCCACACCAGATGATTTCACTCCTCCTCTCTCTATTTCTGCGCTGTCCTGTTTGTAAGTAGTTCTGTGACTCAGGACTGACAAAACCAGCTCGTTCATCCTTCAGAAGAAGGGTTAGGGTAAAGATTATTGGGCACTGGAGAAACTCTGGCGGTACAGCACTGGGCAATGAGTGGTGGTACCAGGATTCCCACATATGGACGAGCTGTGCTGGATGAACACGTTAAACCACTCACTGGGTAAACACTCACCCAACACCTCAAGAGCTGAGCAGTAGCACCAAAACCTGATTGTGTGCTTGACCGCTGAGAAGAGTCACACATGTCTCTCAACAGTTTAATATGAAACAGTTGTTAGATGATCATCCCATTACTGATCCGTATTTACCAAGGAAACTCCTGACCGGACTCCAGGGTACTCAATTCTCTCCCTAAAACATAGGATCCATAATTTTAAGTCTTAGAAGCTAGGCATAAACCCAACTCACTACTTGGAAAATAAGAACCAAAAAAGAGATAAGGGTAACTGAATAATACACCAATAAAATCATTTCACCAGATACAGTAACATGTACTTAATTTTAACCATCAGGGTCAACGTCCTCGTTGGTAGCTCACCTCTGTAGGAATTCCGCCTTTGATGGATATTGCTGTCCATGGAATTATCAACTGGGGTGATGTCTTGGGAGTTGCGAGGAATCGGAGTATCTGTCATGATTGGATTGGGATCTGGAGATTTATCGATGGGTTTTAGCTCCAGTCTTTCATGATGGATCCAAAGGTCAGGAGGCTTGACATCTTTGGAGTTCCCTTTGTACTTGTGGGACCCATTCACTGATTTGCAGGCTGCTCGTTTCCTTGGGAAGGAAAACAAAGGAAACGGTCTCACATGTAGGTTTCCTTTCCCTTGTTGAAAAAGGTGAAGTTTCACTGAGATTGCCTTCAGCTCTTGTGCCCAGCTGAGTAAAAGCCACCAGCCAGGCACGAAGCTTTCCATTTTACACACAGGCATGTCTGACATCTCAAAGCATACACCACAGCTCCAGTGCCATGGAGTTTGTCTCTGATGCTACCACATGCTGCCGAGCTGTGCTCTGCAGATGAAGCTTCCATTAACAAGAATTAAGTTTCCTGTACTTAGGGTTATGAAGAGAATATTCTAAACTTGAACTGCACGTACGTCATGCTGGGCCAGTACTAGGGCTTACAAACAACCTCAAACAAAAGCTGGAGACGGAGTGTGCAAATAGCCAATTATCCCACCAGGATGGTTAGCTCTCAGCAACAAGAGCACTCGTTCTCCCTCTGCTCAGGTCAGCTGCTTCTGACTAACGTGCTTTTCCATCGCTGTGGAATCGCAGCGGCTGCAAACCCACTATGAGGCAGATGTCTGACGTGATGGAGTAGTGGGACAGTAAAACACTGAGTTCCAGCACTGCCCTCCACATCCACCACCCTTCTATGGACCCTAGAAGTGATGGAGGAAGGTGTCCCCTCTGTGGGGCATGGGATCCTGGGGTGCATCAGGAGGAGTGTGGGCAGCAGGTCACAGGAGGGGATCCTCCCCCTCTGCTCTCCCCTGCTCAGGCCCCACCTGGAGTGTTGTGTCCAGTGCTGGGCTCTCTGGGATAAAACAGCCAGGGATCTCCTGGAGAGAGTCTAGAGGAGGCTACAGAGATGATGAAGGGCCTGGAGCATCTCCCCTGGGAGGAAAGGCTGAGGGAGCTGGGGCTGTTCAGCCTGGAGAGAAGACGACTAAGGGGGACTTGATTAATGTTTATCAATATCTTAAGCATGGGATGCAGGGGGACATGGGCAGCCCCTTTTCAGTGGTCTGTGGGGACAGGACAAGGGGCAATGGCTGCAAGTTGGAGCAGAGGAAGCTCCACACCAACATGGGGAAGAACTTTTCCCCAGTGAAGGTGCCAGAGCCCTGGGACAGGCTGCCCAGGGGGTGTGGAGTCTCCTTCTCTGGAGAGATTCCAGCCCTGTCTGGACACCGACCTGTGTGCCCTGTCCTAGGGACCCTGCTTTGGCAGGGGGTTGGACCCCATGAGCTCTGGAGGGCCCTTCCAACCTCTGTGATTCTGTGATGGAATCAAATGCTGAGAACATCTCCTGTGGGTGATACACAGCCAGACGCTCTCCCAGCACCCTGCTCTGAGCTGTGGCTGAATGAGAAGAGCAGATCAGGTGGTTATTTGTGGGGTGCTGTGTGTGGGGGAGGCAGCATTTAGAAACTGGGGAAACAGAGGCAGGATTTCACAGGGTAACTGCTGATCTTCGAAAATAAAATACATCTCCTGGGCACAGACCCATGAATTTTGCACTCTTGCAAACATATCCCCCAACTGCTAGACCCTCACTCATGTATCCTTGCTCTCCTCTCCTGGAGAAGTTATGTTTATGCAGGATGGTTCAGCTTCAGCAACACAAGTGGAGATTATCTTCTAAGGCTGGCTTTTAATTGTTTTCTTAAAACTCTGTTTTGTGTAAAACAGTCTCTTCAAACTTAAAAAAATGCTTTTGACTTTGTTCAGTCCTTCCAAAGACCATGTAGAAAGAACCTACTACAAAGGGAGGCATCGCTCCCACAGTCTTAATTCAGATGCTGTAGGTGAAGGAGGAGTTCAGACATACACCTGTGTTTTGGATTTTGGAGTACTTTTCTAAGGGATTCAGTACTGGGATCAGATTCCACCCCAGTAACTTACCAGAAAACTGGGTATTGCCACGTGCAGCCTGTAAACCTACTCCACACAGTGATGTACCTGCCAAGAACAGACCTGAGAATCTGCCTGAGCTGCTGAGCTCACACAACTCTAAACAGACATCATCTACTCAAATTTGGAAACAGTCCTTAAACAAGAGGGGCAAGTGCACAGACACTTGTAAGCATTGCCCCAGTTTGCCTGTGAACTCCTGATGGCTTGTAAACTCTGAGACACTGACTAGGAAAGGCAGGATGTCATCGCCATCGCAGGCGCGGTAACTTTGCTGTATCGACCCCTGTTACCTCCCAAACACAACTATTCAAAGTGTGTTACTAATCTGTTGTCAGGCCAGAGTCTGTACAGCTCCCAAGACTCCAAAGTCAGCAACTCTGAAGCACTGCAAAGGAAAAATCTAGTAAGGTGAGAAAGGTGGGACAGAGCAAAGTGCCAGCCAGACATCTTACTTTTTTTGGTGAGATGTGGTACGACGAGTGCAGAAGACGGCGACTATCACCACTATCACAATGGTGATCACTCCCACAGAGACAATGATTACAAGGAGCATGTTGCTATCCAAGGGAGAAGTAGGACTCCCGTGGGGACTGTTGCTACCTGGAAGAGTTTGAGATGGGAGAAAAGGGTTATTTATGCCTGTCAAAAGGGAGCGGTGCCTGTTAAAGGCTTTGGGAATCATATGGCTCAGCGGAACGAGAACACGGGTTTGGCTGCTAGGGCTTCCTTACCCTCCTGTCAGTTGCTGACCGTGTTTCTGTACATCTTTTTGTTACATCTTTAAGATGCTTTACAGACCCACATCCAACTAACAGCCCCTAACAACACACACTCACCCTACCGAAGGAGTTACTGTAGAAAAATTCAATAGTTTAGAGTTGAAGGAGAATTACCCTGGGGCTTTGCTAAAACTGAAGAACTGTGGGCATCCCCTGGACCCAGAAGTCACTTGAATGGGCATTCGACAGTGCTCACCCTCCTCTGAAACGAGCCCATTTTCCATACTGCTAATGAGTGCTGCCTCTGGGCCAGGCTTCCACAACACACGGTGCAAACAGGAAGAAGTAGTCATGGTTAGTTTTCTCCTTCCTAATATGTTCTTACTGAATTAATTTTACACTTGTGTGCCATAGCAGCCACTGAAAACCAAACTGGAAATGAACCTGCAATGGAAATGAGTGCGATGATACTTCTCCACGTACCCCACACAGCTGGCACGAGCGCTACGACAGAAGCATGATGCAACTTCTGGAGTGGCAACAACTATCATCAGAAAAAGTTACCAGAACAGATGTAATCAGGGTTGTAACCAGCTTACAATTTGCAGGAAACACCAAAAGACGCCATCGGGGAGCTTTAGAATCTGTGCCCATGGACTGGGCACTGGGGAGGCTGCACCTCGAGTGCTGGGTCCAGTTCTGGGCTCCTCACCATCAGAAGGACAGGGAGGTGCTGGAGCGAGTGCAGAGAAGGGCAACCAGGCTGGGGAAGGGGCAGGAGGGCAAATCCTCTAAGCAGCAGCTGAGGGAGCTGGTGGTGTTGAGCCTGGAGTAGAGGAGGCTGAGGGGAGACCTTCTCCCCACCTCCCCTGCCCTGCCAGGAGGGTGCAGAGAGGTGGGCGCTGGTCTCTTCAGACAGGGGACAGGAGCTGGGACAAGGGGCAATGGGCTCAAGCTGTGCCAGGGCAGGGTCAGCTCAGCTGGGAGGGCAAAGTTCTTCCCTGGCAGAGTTGTGGTGCTGTGGCACAGGCTGCCCAGGGAGGGGCTGAGTCCCCAGCCCTGGGGGTGTTTAAAGAAAGGGCAGATGAGGTGCTCAGGGATCTGGTTTAGCTCAGGATGGGAATGGTTGGACTGGATGATCTTAAAGGGCTTTTCCAACCCTGGGATTCTGTGACAAGACTTACCGCCCAGCGGGGGTTTGTAATCCGGTCCTATGTCCAGCGCACGGCTTCCTTTCCCCGCAGAGCCCGAAGCTGGAAAGATCACACACATGGGAATTTTATATACAACCACAGGCACTCGTGTACACACAAACACACACTTCAGCATTCAGTGAGCATTTTTTCCCCTCCCTTTCTCTCCCCTACAACACATTTTGGCTTTGAACAGTAGCTCTGTTTCTCCAAGATCTGCTTCTTCGACAGAGCTATTTCCTAACAAGTCTCCTGCATTACTCTTTCCCTAAAATAAAAATTCTTTGCAACAATACATTGGTGAGACCTCACCTGCAGTGCTGTGTCCAGCTCTGGAGCCCTCAGCACAGGAAGGACATGGACCTGCTGGAGCGTGTCCAGAGGAGGCCACAAAAATGATCAGAGGGCTGGAGCACCTCTGCTATGAAGCCAGGTTGAGAGAGTTGGGCTTGTTCAGCCTGGAGAAGAGAAGGCTCTGGGGGGACCTTCTAGCAGCCTTCCAGTCCCTGACAGGTGCCTATAAGGAAGCTGGGGAAGAACTGCTCCCAACGGCATGGAGCGATAGGATGAGGGGTGATGGGTTTAAACAAGAAAAGGGGAGATTTAGGTTGGATATTAGGAAAAAGTTCTTCACTCTGAGGGTGGTGGATCCCTGGCACAGGTTGCCCAGAGAGGTGCTGGAGGCCCCATCCCTGGAGACATTCTAGGTCAGGCTTGATGGGGCTCTGAGTGACCTGCTCTAGTGGAGATGTCCCTGCTCACTGCAGGGGGTTGGACTAGATGGCCTCCAAAGGTCCCTTCCAACTTTACACATTCTATGATTCTATGATATTGAGCCAAATGGCTTTGCCACACTTTTACACACAGTTCATTATCTCAAAACAGTAATTACACAGGTTTCTTTTCCTACTCCTTAATTACAGGAAGGGTGGAAGGCTGGAAAGTTCACCTCTGAGAATAAAAACCTCTCCTGAGTTAGCAGGATGCTTCCCATGGATCAAGACACACAAATCCCCGTGTTTTCATTAAAATGCACTAATGCAGAACTACCATGAATGAGAGAGGTCCCATAGTGAGGGAAACACGCAGCACGATGCATAGAACAACATTCCTCTTGCTACAGGAATCCCAAAATACCTGGTCCATTTTTACACCGTTATGTACAAAAAGCCCCAAATCCCCAGTCCAGCAGTTTCACATCAGGAAAAGGATTTTCCCTGTTAAAAACCCCCTCTGCTCATCGAGTAACGAGTGTCGAAGGATGGGTAACTGTCCTGGTTTCAGTCAGGATAGAGTTAACTTCATTTGTAGCAGCTGATGGGATGTTGTGTTTGGGAGTTACAATGAAAGCAGTGCTGAGAACACCCTGATGTTCTTAGTTGCAGTCAGACAGTCAAGGACTTTCTCAGCTTCTTCCTATTTCTCTCTTCAGGAGAAAGGAGGGGCGAAGCCAGGACAGGTGCCCCAGATGGGCCAAAGAGAGTATTCCATGCCAATGACGTCCTGCCCAGGAGAACGGGGGGCTGAGGGGAGGAAGAAGAGGGGCGGTGGCGGGACGCGTGCTGCTTGGGGGGACGGTCGGGTTCCGGGACAGCTCTGGGTGGTACCTGAGTTGTGTGGGTCGGGGAGAAACTGCATTGGGGATCAAGAGTTTCATCTTCTTTTGCTCTAAAGTCCTGTTAGCATTGGGATATTTGATCTTTCTGTTCTCTTAGTAAACTCTCCTTATCCCAACCCACGGGCCTCTTAGTTTCTTGGGTTTGGAGTTATTTGCCCTTCCTTTTCCCTTCCCTTGTTTCCCCCTTTTTCCCTCTTCCCCTGCTCTTTTACTTTAAGGAGCAGGCAGCTGCGTGGATCTCGGCCCACAGCCGGGGGGAAACCATGACAGTAACAAATGGGAATTGTGAACCTGAAGTAAATTGGTCACTGTGAAATAAAGACAGCTGGTACACAGAGCACAAGGTCCCTGGATGAGTTAAGCCTGAGAAGGGCAGTGAGGAACGTTACGGGCCCACAGAGGGGACTCAGATGTAAAGTGCAGTACTGGGATAGATGTATCGCAGGACAAGGCTGCATGGAACAGGTGTGTTGCACCGACCGGTCTGGAGAGGGCACTGCATTCAGGGAAATCAGGCTCCTCTGCAATTCCCCCACTAAGAACGTTGTGGCAGCTGTGACACAATTTAAGGGAATTTCAAACGGCTGGTGTTGGGTGTATTTGCATCTGCACGGGCCCAGGCAGCTTCCACTGAAAGGTGTGAAAAACCCCTGTGTGAAGATAAAGCTGGTGCACCGGAGGGGCTGGGGGAGAAGCGGGGAATAAACACAACCAACAGCATTCTATTTCAAAGGACAGAGAGGACACTCCGATGGGATCCTGGGCTCCATCAGCAGAGGGGTGGCAGCAGGGACAGGGAGGGGATTGTCCCTCTCTGCTCTGCCCTGGGGAGGCCCCAGCTGGAGTCCTGTGTCCAGAGCTGGGGCCCCAGGACAAGAGAGATGTGGGACTGTTGGAAAGGGGTCAGAGGAGCCACGGAGATGCTCAGAGGGCTGGAGCAGCTCCCCTATGGAGAGAGGCTGAGGGAGCTGGGCTGGTTCAGTCTGGAGAAGAGAAGGCTGTGGGGGGACCTCATTGCAGCCTGTCAGTCCCTGAAGGGAGCAGAGACACAGGAGGGGAATCAGCTTGTTCAAAGGGTAGATAATGGCAGGACAGGGGGGATGGATTAAAGCTAAAGGAGGGGAGGTTTAAATTGGATATTAGGGGGAAGTTTTTTCCAGAGAGAGTGGTGAGGGGCTGGAACAGGCTGCCCAGAGAGGGGATGGGTGCCCCATCCCTGGGGGTGTTCAAGGCCAGGTTGGCTGGGGCCCTGGGTAACCTTGTGTAGCTCCAGGCCTGGAGGTTGGTGGCCCTGCCTGTGGCAGGGGGTTGGGACTCTCTGATCCTTGGGGTCCCTTCCAACTCATACCATTCTATGATTCTATGATTCTGTGACACCCTGGACATCTGTAGCTGGAAATGGTTTTGTGCCTTACGCTCACCTTCCTCTGAGAAGGGGCATGTTCAAACAGGCTGGGTGTCAGTTATAAACCGGGCTGGTAACGGTAACTAAGTAGACAAACTATATTTAGACTTCCATAAAACGCTTTACAGAGTGCTGTATGATGCTCTGGTACAAACAGTGCAATAAAAAAAGCAATGTGGCAGTGTTGCAGTTTGCTGTAGCTGTGCTGCTGGGATGGCTTTTGCAAAGCAGCAGTTACAGTTTTCTGCGAGTTCCAGACAGTGAACATCGGCCAATTCAAGGCCAAAGTTACCTCTGAGCAACCAGAGATGGATTCATGGCGCCTCTGGGAATCACATATAGGAGAAAAAAACCTGCAGGCTGGGGCACTTTGCCTCTGGAACGGAGAGTGGGAAGATGTGACCAGCTGCACCGATAGCCAAGGCCAGGCCCAAAGGAGAGGGAGGGGAAAGGAATGTGGAAAGAGTTTCCCCTGCAGCTCGTGGAGAAGACCATGGTGAAGCGGGTTGTCCCCTCGCAGCCCATGGATGAGGACGGGGAGCAGAGACATCTACGCCCTGTGAAGAGATTGATCCACGCCTCAGCAGGTTTGCCAGGGGACTTGTGACTTTTGCAGGGAGCCAGGCTGGGGGAGCCTGGGCCCAAATGTCGGAACCCTATGGAGGGAAGTCCTGCTGAGAGGCCTGTGGTGAGGAGATGACTCCCCAATGGAGAGGACTCACGCTGCAGAAGTTCCTGGATACGACTCTCGCGTGGGTGGGACCCCACGGTGCTGCAGGGGAAGGGTGTGTGTGTGTGTGGAATGCCCCCCCCCAAGCTGAGACAGAAGACAGCTCGGGAGGAACGGACTGAAAACCCCCACTCCCCATTCCCTGCCCCTCCTGGGGCTGTGATGGGAGGGAAGAAGGGAGCGAATTGATGATTAAAGTCATGATTAAAGTGTGCAGAGAGGTGAGGGGTGGGGGGAAGGAGAAGTGTTAAGATCTGGGGAAGGAAAGCAACTGGTACCACTGGAACCCCACTGCCCATTCCCTGCCCCTCCCCATGCCATGTTGGGGGGAAGAAGGGAGTAAAATCATGATGAAGTTTAAGTTTGTTAAGAAGGGGAGGGGTGGGGGAAGGCGCTTTAAGACCTGGCTGCTTCTCACTCTTATCTCGTTCTGGTTCACTGGGTGTATCAGTCATAGTTGGAATAAATCACTTTTCTTTCCTTTATTCTGTGCCGACTCTGTTTTGCCCATTGCACTAATTGGAGAGGGATCCCTCTGGCCTTATCTCAGGGCCTTTTTCTCCCTATTTTCTCCCCTTTTTGGCTGGAGGGGGGAGTGAGTGAGCGGCTTGGTGGGCATTTGGCCTCTAGCCAGGGCCAAACCACCACAGGCACAAATTAACAAGACGAACAACTAATTAACTGATAAGAATAAGAATTATCATTGCAGAATCATTAGTCATGAGGGATAGTTCTGCAAAGACCTGTGCTTGGCTGAGTGGAATTCAATATCCTTAGTAACAATGGGAAAGAAATGAAAATAATTGAAGAGATGACATAAAATAACGGAGTAGATAACAAGAGACACAAAGTCACTGGTACAGACCACAGGGACCATGCATGGGTGCAGCATGCACTCCCTCCCTGCGGTTTATTATGGGCTCAGCACTCCCCGCACGACATATATATTCACAGGGCCCAACTGCAGATTTTATACAGCTCCTATACGAGCATGTATATGTGACGAAGTATTCATGCGATGCCAATGTTGGGAGGAGGTGGTGACAGGGAGCTCAGCCAGATTTCCAAAGGAAATCCCTGGGAACGGCTACCTGTGCTCTCTTTCCTTTTCCTTTAAGGAACAGTGAAGAACACATTGACTCAAAATTGGGTTGGGTTATTTTTCCTAGCTTGTCAATCTCCATGTTACCCATCTGCAGCCAGACAAAATACTTTTGCCTTGTGTTACTTCAGGATAGTTTTCCTACAAGTAGAGCCCTTAACCTTAGCTTTCGTCCTTGCAGCCTGAGAACATCACGTGTGAAAGAACAACGTGCCTTTTCTTTAATGTAGAAGAAAAACTTTAAAGTAGGGGAGTGGAAAAACAGAAGACAGAACCTCCAAGACCAGAGAGTCAATCCTGCTGTAGTTTCGTACCTTCCAGCCTCAAATAACTGGCTACTACTTCCTGAAAGACACAATTCTGCAATTTAAGTGACCACAGCACAGGGCAGGCTTCTCTTCTCTCCAGCTCATCTTCTCCTCATCTACATTTAACCTGCTGCCATGACGTGTATCCTCCAAGCATTCTTGTACAAACTCTGAAACAAAACTCCACTGGCTTCTATGCAAGTTTTTGTGATTTAGAAATTAGATGTTACAGATACTTATCAAGTCCTTACTGGAAAAATGAAGATGACAACGCTGGATGAGAAGTTTTAGCACTCTGCTGAGGTGAGAACAGCCCAGAAAACAGCAACTTCCCAACCAAACCTTTTCATCTTCCCCTGTTCCCTTCCACTTCAATTTGTGCACTAGAGATGACACAGAGAGCATCTGCTTCCCCACAGACAAACCCACACCTCACCCAGCACCTTACACACGCCTGGATATGATTTCACTCCATGAC
This sequence comes from Hypotaenidia okinawae, assembly GCA_027925045.1. Taxonomy (NCBI): domain Eukaryota; kingdom Metazoa; phylum Chordata; class Aves; order Gruiformes; family Rallidae; genus Hypotaenidia; species Hypotaenidia okinawae. The sequence goes on along the minus strand of BSDF01000012.1, from coordinate 846,454 downwards.
TACCTAGTGTCAGCAATGTTTGGTAGGCAGAAGGTAAAAGTGTATTTAATATGTTGCTTCCAAGTCACAGGTTGAAAGCAAGTCAAAACCCCAGGTCATTCACAACCCCTTCAGGATCTCTTTAACTGTAGGCCTAAGCTGCTTGCCAACGTCCTTTCCAACTCATCCCTCTAGGCTAATTCCTCCTTTCTTTATTGGGCTTGTAGGTTATTTGGAAGAAAGGAAAATTAGCCCTGGGACATTCACCTTATAATTCAATGCTCTAAATTCAAAGCTCCCATTTTTTGAGCTAGCATTTGTAAACCTTAAGGCTTTTTGCAGCTAATGCCAGGCTCTTCCGGAGAGCCCGCAGTCTAAATGAGCTGACAAGCAGAATCTCTCTTGCTAAAAAGCTTTCTAGAGCAATCGTACTCTCCTTTATTAGAAAAATAATTACAGATGCAGGGCTCCCTGAACAGCACTTGTGCTAATTAGGTTAACTGTTTGATCTCTGAGACCTTGCAGCAATGGCTGGAGCCTAGCTGCAGCATGGCTTCATCCAGATTCCTCTGGACAGAAGGGTTCAGCTCTGGCAGTACCGGCGCATGCCTTCACATGGCATCTGACTACAGAGATCCCTTTATGCTCCCAACACCCAAACCACAAATCTTTCCAGCCCTTTCCAGCTCTTGCACTAGGAAAAGCACAGTGGGAACTTGCTCCCTGCCAGTTAGAGTAGAGGGTATTTGTTTCATTTAGGAAACGCAACAGCACATGGACAGGAAAGACAAAACAGAAAGCGTGGCTATTCATTTACCTTGGTCATTAGGCATTTTATCTGAGGATTCAGCTAGCAGGACAAGCACAGGGAAGGAAAAAACAAGAGAAAGATCACAAGGCTTGAAGGAGTGAGAGAGAACTTCAAGTTTCACATAATATCAGACTTTCTAGCACCTCATTTTCAACGAACCATGCTCACAACTTCTTCCTTTGTGCCTCTCTGCAGTTGACAGGGTTTCCTGGCTTGGGAGTTTGCCTCGTTACCCACCACTAAGCGGTTCTTGAGTTAAAAGCCTGGTGTGTTCCACTAGTTCCCTTCAGAGCATCCAAGTCACTGCATGGAAGTCGCTGGCCACCAGCCCCAGAGCCTGCTGCTCTGACAGCTCATCCTTGGGACACACCAAACCAGAACCTTAAAAGCAACTAAAAACTGGTTTTCTAAAAAGCACATTTAGAACACAGGCCCTAGGTGACCTCAGCACCCACCAGTTGGAAACGCCATGAGTAATCAAGCAGCTGAGTGACATCTGCGTATGTGTTAACAGACTTGATATTATGGGATTGCTCTCACGTGTTCAAATAGAAAATGTCATTCCAGTCAAATGCCATCCTCCTCCTTTCTTTCCCAGTTTAAGTACAAGACTCAGGCTACTGGTTTCTTACCCCTACAGAGCTGCATTCAGAATGAGGGGAAGGAGGTGCTTAGCTGTACGTGGTAACTTACCCTTTGGGGTTCTGAACTGAACAGCCTCAGACATGGGCCCCATGCCCTTCGAGTTGCGAGCCTGGATTTTGAAGTAATACGGCGTATCAAGGGTCAGTTCTTGTATCTGGTGGGTCAGCCTGTTCCCCACGACGGGTTCGATAACCCAGTCATGTATTTCAGCGTTCACATCCGTACTGTAGTAAATGATGTATCCTGGTCAAGAGGAAAAAGCAGAAGAACTTTAGACCTAAGAGAACAGGAGAGGCAGAAGATCTCACAGCAAATATTCTATACATTTCAAAACATTGAGAGGGAAAAAAATAATACTAAAAAAAATTGACCACTTTTAATTCCCTTCCGTGTTCACAGACCAAATAATATGAAGCAGTAATTATAAAACAGTCTTCAAAGTATTGCTATTTAGAGAAAGTAGTTCACCTGCAAACAACCAAACACTCTGATGCTGAAGAACCTGTGGTTAGTAGTTGATAATTTAAAATTAACCTGGACAAAAAATCATGTGAAGAGAACTGAAGTTATCTTGCATGTCACAAAAAAAAGGAGAGGGAAGAGTTTAGGATCTGTTAGGAAAGATTCTGCACAGACAAACCACTACGCAGTCAAAACTTCCTAAGACTTATGCAGGAAACACAGAGCCCTGGCATGAAATGCAGACTTGTACCAACACAGGGCTGTGCCATCAGCTGCTTGTCACACAAATTCTTGCTTCCCTGTCTGGGGTGAGGGTAACAGAGGGGAGATGTTCCCCAGAGTGACAGCAGCCAAACATCTTGCCGATGCCCCAAATCCACGTAATTCATAGTAACCGGCATGGTGTGGAGAGTGATGCTTGGAACGCCAGTTGTGGGTCTGGCTCTGGTTAAGTACTGGGGAGGAGAATAAATATTTGCTCCCACGACAGGCCAGAAGCCTTGCAGATGTATGTCTGGAGGCATGATATTAGAGCAGCACAAGCTGATGAAGGCAAAAGTTATAGAGATATTTTAACTTTCAATTATATTTCTGGTTAGACTCCAATTTCACACTGCGCTTATTTTATAACTTAATACATTTTTACTAGGCACAAAAGTAAATAATTAATCTGAGCTACTAAAAAGATTGACAAAGCAGATATAGACCTCTTGGCTAGCTCGAGGCTAAATGAGGTACAGAACACGCTCACATCGTTACGCTGCTGTTAACCAGGCATCTCCTATTTGCCTCCATTGCTCATGCAAACCACACCTGTAATTTTGCCGTTGGCCTCGGACGGAGGCTGCCAGTTCACGATGATTGTCCGAGGTTTGCCCTCTTTGCTCACCACAGTCACGTCTTTGGGAGGAGAAGTAGGAACTGCAAACAAACACAAAGCAGGCTATCAGGAACGGCTTGCCCAATTTCACCAGCTATAAACAAACAACCTGGGCACCGTCGCTTTTTATTTGCTTTACCATGGAGAAAAAAGGCATGTGCAACAATAAAACCTCTCCAAATGTTCCACCTTCCAATAAATCTGCTATCCTGGTGTAGCAGTCCTACTGATTTACTCTGTTCAACTGGCAAATGCCATCTGGCATGCAGTATCTCCTTTCCATCAGGAGGTACCTGTTTCTAACACATTTCTGTCAGCAGATGCTGCGATTCATGACTCAACGAGCCCACGTGGTGTCAAAAACACGGCATCTTTGTCCAGCTTTAACAGTTGGGCTTGATGATTTCTACCCTGAGGTATTTCTGTCCTTATAAAAATTACACCAACTTGTGAGATAAATACTTGTTATATGCAAAGGCATACAAAATATCTCTGTAGTTTCAGGTTTATGGTGGGACCAAAGCCTAACAAGGCCAGTTTACCACTCTGATCTGAAGCAGCAAATCCACCAGAGATTTAAAACAATAATCCTCAAGAATTGATTTACTTAAAATTGGGGTTTTTTTATTTGCAAGGAAATTTGCATCACAGAAGCATCTGAAATCATGAAATCATAGAATCATAGAATGGTATGAGTTGGAAGGGACCCCAAGGATCACAGAGCTCCAACCCCCTGCCAAAGGCAGGGCCACCAACCTCCAGGCCTGGAGCTATACAAGGTTGCCCAGGGCCCCAGCCAACCTGGCCTTGAACACCCCCAGGGACAGGGCACCCACCCCCACTCTGGGCAGCCTTTTCCAGCCCCTCACCACTCTCTCTGCAAAGAACTTCCCCATAAGATCTCATCTAAACCTTCCTTCCTTCAGCTTCACTCCATCCCCCTTGTCCTGCCATTGTCTGTCCTTTTAAAAAGCTGATTCCCCTCCTGTTTTTCTCTGCTCCCTTCAGGGACTGGAAGGCTGCAATGAGGTCCCCCCACAGCCTTCTCTAGGCTGAACAAGCCCAGCTCCTTCAGCCTCTTTTCGTCCTTGCTGAGCACCAGAGAAAGGAGGAGGGAGCACATCCTTCTCCTGTCATCCCCCGTGCCCAAAATCTGGGGCATGGTCAGAGTTCCACTGGCAAAGGCTGGCATCTGAGGCCTTTCTGGCCAGGACTGCATCCCCAGTACTGGCTTCCGCATGCACACAGCCAGCGTCTCCAAAGGTGTCTAAACTGGCTGCACTTTGCAACGCCACATCGTGAAAAGCACGAGGCCTCTAAGGAGGTGACTGGCAGCAAAGTAAAGCTGCTGTGGGTATTTCATACCAGAGCAGGAACGTTTAGTGCTCACACAGCCCTTTCTGTGCTTAAAGAGCTTTATGCATATTACCTATTAGAAGCTAATCTGGCCATTGGCTGAGATGGTCACCCTTTATCCCAGAGACAGCAAAAGCTCAGAGGTCACTGTAACTATTATCCCAAATACAAACACGCTCAACAGAAACATAGGGACGCAGGGCACGATCCCATAACCAAGCTTCCAAGGAAAACGATGTCAAGGTCAGGACTAGCCCTCAAGAGATTGCTAAGTCATGGCCCAAGACTGACACCAGCATCCCATGTTTTCCTTCAACATTAGCCAAGGAACAAGTCCCACACAGCACGGCTGCTCACGAGCGTTCACAGCGAGTCACTCGCAGGGACTGGGTGACCAATGTCAATCTAAGATCTGTTATGAGAAAATCCATTGAGCTGTTTGGGGTCTTTTCATTTTTCATTCGTAGTTCCTGAGCTTTCAGGTAATATTTGCAAATATTCTTTACAACCACCTTGACTAGAGCTTTACTCTTTGATTAACTGCAACGAAGCCCTTGCTTCCACACCTGAGCTGCAAATTCTCTTTTAAAAACTTTGGCTGTGCAACTTTAACAGTCCCTGCTTGGTTTAGTCTGCACTTCTCTGCCCTGGTGAGACTGCAGCTGGAACACTGGGTCCAGTTCTGGGCCCCTCAGCTCAAGAAGGACACAGAACTCCTTGAAAGAGCCCAGCACAGGGCCACCAAGATGCTTAAGGGAGTGGAACACCTTCCTTATGAGGACAGGCTGAGGGAGCTGGGCCTCTTTAGCCTGGAGAAAAGGAGACTGAGGGATGACCTAATTAATGTTTATAAATATGTAAAGGGTGAGAGTCAGGAGGACAGAGCCAGGCTCTTCTCAGTGGTGGCAGCGATAGGACACGGGGCAACAGGTGCAAGCTGGAGCAGAGGAAGTTCCATGTGAATATAAGGAGGAACTTTGTCACTGTGAGGGTGATGGAGCCCTGGGACAGGCTGCCCAGAGAGGTTGTGGAGTCTCCTTCTCTGGAGACATTCAAGCCCGTCTGGATGTGTTCCTGTGGGATTTAGTCTGGGTGATGCTGCTCTGGTAGGGGGTTGGACTAGATGATCTTTTGAGGTTCCTTCCAACTCCTAACACTCTCTGATTATCTGAGAGCTGGATGTGTGGCAGCAAAAATACCAAATAAAGAAGATTAATGTGGGATGGGCATGGCAATGAGCTTGGGAAAGAAGCCTCTCTCCAACCTCCACATCATGGAGCTCCCAGCAAAACTTAAAAGCAACTGAGGCTCACAAAGGTTTTATGGGACTTTAGAGTAAGGTAGCAGCTTTCTGACCTAATCTTGGATTTGCCTCTTCTTATTCCTTGTTTGGGAATATTTGCACAATACCTCATCAATTCTTTGCCTGCTTTTCCTTTTTTTGTTGCTGTATTTAGAACTTCAGGGTAATTTGGATAGGCTCCCTTGTATCCTTACAGTTCAAACAGATGGAAACTTAAGCATAATAAGCAGGAAAACTAATTGCACAAAAACCATTTACCACTGCAGGATAAAAGGAGCAGAGCTTGCAGTTACTTGGTGGACCCAAGGGGCCTGCAGCCCCCTTCCTGTGCTGCACACCGCGAGCGCGGCATTTCGACAGCACCGAGAACCACAAGAGGGATTCCTGCTGAGGAGCCAGAGTCTCACACCCTTTTGGAGTTTTCTTTCTGTTGGGATTTTTCCCCCTCGTTTGTGGGGGAGAGCTTCCTCTCTCTGTAGTAATTATCATCGTAATTATAGCAAATGTTAATTACTGTTTGCTAAAGTATTTTCTTTGTATTTGCTATTAAGATGCTATTTCTGAGATGTTTCAAACATGTGCTTCTTTTTTCCTCTCCTGCCTGTGAACTGTGGTACATTATTCATTACATCTAATTTGATGTAAATTCTTTTGCATGCAATCACCCCTTTGAACACTGAAGCGCGCTGCTGTTTCTCATCAGAATTTCTGACTAAATTCTAAAGAAAAGCAGCCCCCAGCAAGTATTCATCAGCATAATCCTTTTAAATACATGCTTTCCCTCCTCTGGAGTGCCAGCAAGCTCAACTTCATCCATCCCATCCACAACACCACGAAGCAGTACCTAGCTCAAACGTTGTTCCGTGCGCGGTCATGCTCCACGTGCTCGATCGTCGTCCTTTGGTCACCATCACAGAGAATTCATACAAGGTGTTTGGTTTCAGCCCGGTCACTAAATAGCTCAACGTGGTCGCATTTGCAGTCTGAAAGAGAAACAAAAAGTGTTGGGAAGTTGTGAACTGGGAACCATCCATCCCCAGTGCTCCAACACCCTTTGCTCAGGTACAGCTTTACGTGTTGGCAGCGCTGCTGTTTCATATCCACCATCGTTAGTCCTGGAACGTGCAAATTTATTAATCAAGTATTAATGTGCAGTTGTTTTAGCCTAAACTAGAAATTCTTTCTGCAATCAGCAAGAGCATTTAACAGCAGTCAATTATCAGTCAAATACCCAACAAAGGAGGCAATGTAAGGGCCAGGGCCCACTTGTTATGCAGCAGGCTAAACCACTATCTGCACAGGGGGGTTAATTTACGGCATTTCATTAACTGATCCGGCTAGGGAAAACAATGAAGCACAACCAGCTAACAGCCCTTCTGGAAAGGTGCATCTGCCCTCCAAATTCCTGTTAGAATTATTGGTAATATCTTAATTGAAAAAAAAAAAACCAACCAACAAACCAACTGCAAGTTGAGGTGCAGAGAGGTTTGGAGACAGCAAAGCTTTAGTCCTATCGAGGCATTTTTCCCTGAGAAAAAATGGTTATCTCTGCTCACAGACATGGTTTCCAGTGTACTCAGCCATTCAGGTAGAATTTCTGCCCTATATTTGGCATGTATTTTGCTGTACCCACGTGTCCATATAGGCCTCGCCTTGACCTACAGTGACCTAGACACAGAATTCAAGTTTCGCTACCTGGCAGGGCCACACCGCCATCGCCTTACAACTCTTGCCTCCAGAAAACAACTGCTTTCAGCTCATTCTTTTTCAAAGAAGAGGCCTTCTGCATTCCTTGCTGACTCTACGAATAACACAATCCAAAATCTGCAAAGAAAACCCCTGTTTCTCAAATGACAGGTTTGCTGTCACAGCAAGTGAGGTGTATGAAGTGCTTTGCTTGCTCACAGACACTGTTAAGATGTCACAAAGCCAGAAAGACAATAAAAACATCATAAACCTATTGAAAATTAAATCCCCCGTGGTGGTGCAGTCAGGGACAGTAGGAAATAGCTGATGCTTCAGTAGAAGCTGCAAAGACACGGGGGCTGGACAGACAATCAAGTCCAAAGGAAGAATCTTTTTCTAGTGTCTTGCATTTGGAGCTGATGCTTCCCCCTCATCCTTCCCTGAAAAGCCCACCACTTCTTCCTCTCTGGAAGACCTGTGGAAATTTCTAAGGCCATTCTAAGGTCATTCAATTCTCTTTATAGCGCTACCAAGCTCTGAGCATCAGCCTCACGTGGCAGCTGGAGTCCTTTTTACAGGCTGAAGTTGTAATTTTCATCTACGCCTTTGAAACGTGTGATCTTTTAGTTTCAAGAGATTGTACTGAACATAAATGACACATGGAATGCTAAACTGGGGTGTTAAGACTTTCTCCATTTTTTAGCCCCACGTACCAAGCTCCCAACACATCCCATGATACTAAACCCTGCTCACCGACTGAAAATAAACTTTGTAACTAGTACCCTGTAAGATTTACGTTCCTTTTATAAAGTCCTAAAAGATGGAAGTTGAGATTTATGATCTTGGCTTACACTTGAGAGCACTCTGATACACAGCAGGTAGCCTATGAGCAGGACAGCGTGGCTCCCTCAGCTCCCTCAGGTCCTTGGAGAACACCTCTCTGAGCCATGGTGGTTCAAAGCACAGCAGAGTGTTTTAGCTTCAAGAACTGTATGGGATCTGTTCCTGTGTTTAAATGCTCTATATTGACACAGCTCCTCCACAAATTTAAGGAATGAAGGCTCCTTAAGGTGGAACCTCTTGTATATTTGAAGCCCACAGCCTCTTCTCTTTCAGAGAGAGTGGGAATAATGGTGTGGAAGCAGGGAAGAAATGTAGAAAATTATGAACAAGCTGTACCAAGACCCCACTTACAACGAGAGGGATGGATGGAGCAGTGCTGCCTTAGTCAGATGGAGCTTTAGATACTGCAGAACTGACATAAAGATACAGTATCTGTCAGTGAGGCTGTGTAAGGGAGAAGCTCCAATGCAACTGAGCGAACAGCCTGGCAACACGCAGTAAAAGACACAGCGACTGGACTTGGCCATGACAAACAACAGGCCAGGTCACAGTCACTGAGGGTTCCAAAGACCTGGCTGAAATAGGGCAGTATCTTGAACAGCATTGCTGAAAACAGGTTTTTGTCTTTCTGAACATTGGTGGTTGTAGGTGTTCAGCAGAGTAGTACAGAACTCAGGGTTGGAAAAAAGGAAGGAAAGCAGGGCGCTAGGTCTCCAAACATCACAGGTTAAAAGCCATCAGAGCAAACATTCTCAAGCTCACGTCCTTTTGGGCAGATGCTTTTTTACTGTGAGTAATTCTGAACTCTGTTCCATCATTATCTATTATTTTTTGGTCCTCAATAAAGCTTCTTGACCACCAGCACTGAGAACGGTGGGAGTATTTCATCTACCACCGAGGGTGGGGTTTTTTTAAGCACTTAACTAATAAAACTGCAGCATTCTATAAATCACTCCTGTGACATCCTCTGCACATGGCTCAGGAATGTGGGTTCAGAAATAACTTGCCTTTAGAGACAGAACATATGTATATACATCTTTTCATTTCAATTAAAACCAAAAAATCTGATTTGCTGCAAGGCTGCTCTGCGAGAGCATAAAGAGAGCTCTGCTAGCCAGGCATTTTAACAACCATTTCCTCCAAGTCTCATTTCAGATGGGAAATTTGCAGTCAGCATTTTTGAGACCTCCAGATAACTCTGAAAATTTAGGGAAAAAAAAAAAGGGGAAAAAAGAAAAAAATGGTCCAAACCAATAAAGCAAATCCCAAAACTAGTCTCCAAATCAAAATGGAGGGTGAAAATCAGGGAAGGCAGGGATATCGTAAAGTTGGTGTTAAGATATTTTTGCACCCACTCAGTTCCCAAAGGAAAGCTTCATTACCAGCTTTGTACAGAGAAGGTTCTAAAAGGAAACCTAAAACCACCAGGGTAAATACTTGCCCTGCGTGACTCATCCCATGAGTTCAGATTCTCCCTCCAGCAGGAGAGAAGCTGCCGTTAGCAACACGTACCTTATACAGGTGATACTGGCTGCTCTAGAGGCGAGCCCCCATCTCCCGCAAAGCGATTGTGGGGTGAAGCAGAGAGGATCAAACAGTCACTGTTGTTCCGCAAGTACCTGCCATCCTTCCACCTGCTCACACACAACACCCCACTCCTCCACACACATACACCAAAGCGCCCTCAGAAACAGCTACTTCCAGCACATCTAGAAGAATCTTTGATATTACCCATGTGAACTCAGTCTGAGCATCCCAAATAACATGGGGCACGTCTCCACACCATTTCCTAAGTGCTCGTCCCTATTCTCCGCTTCCCCTTAGGCCCGACTTGAACACGAAGCTTCTCACTGAGTTAACGTGCTGTGGGAGCGAAGCTCCGATACCTTGTACTTGGTATTGGCGGGGATATTGGTTTTCCAGCGAACCGTGTAGTAGCGAGCGTCCGTGATCTTCTGGTTCTTTGGCAGAGAGTTGTCTGCCCAAGTGATCCGGATGGTGTCGTGACTCAGAATGGAAGCCTGAACTCCCACCGGTGGCATCATGGGAGACGGATCTGGCACTGGAGTGTATGGAGCATTAATAACAAACAAATCAACTTCGGAAGTGTCTAGGGAATTGATGGGTAAAAGGTTGTGTATTATAATTAAAAAGGGAGAAGGTGGCATTTTAATGCAAACGAAAACAAAAAAGGGGAAATGCAGGGTAGTGCAATGGAATGAAAGGTGAGGAATGGAGAGAAAGAGAGAAAAGCCAGAGTTAATAGGTGACATAAGACTGGCTAACAAAATCACTCTTGCATCCTGTTCCTTTAAGACAGTAAGACAACATATACATGCTAATACATATATATAAACTTTATACATAAACATATATATACACCTAAGCGTTAGTGTCCAGTCCATTCTGCCCCCTCAGTGCTATTAACTCTGACTTTGTTTGCCCCAGAGCATTGTCTGCTAATCCCCCTGCCAGAAAATAACATGGAGTAAAAAAGAGCTGGACGACTTCTAGATGGGTAAGTGCCTCTTCATTAACATTACAGGCAACTCCCAACAGCCTCCAAAGGATGTTAATGCCAATCAAGTTTCAGCCATCGCATAAATTTGCAATAACTGAAGAAACTGTAATTCCAGCATCCTCCTTCTATACAATCTATAGCACTTCCTGCTCTTCAGTTGACTAAAACAAGCAGAAGCATCAACATCTATGCAAAACAGCTAAGTAATGTCAACAGTCCGCTCACTTGCAAAGAAATTTCTCTGCCTAAAATCATTTATTATTGTATTACAAGATGCAAAAACCAAGCCTGTATGCAAAGAACCCGGTGTAAGTGATTGAGACTTAGATATTTAAGAACATGCAGACGGCATGTTCAAAGCATCAGTGTATAAATCTGTACCTGTCCACAAGACACAAGGTAAGGGCAATGCCTTTAGAACTACCCCCACGCCATCTGTACAAACGTAAAGGTAACTCTGTGAGTAAGACTCACCGTAGGTAGTCTTACTCACATTTTTAATTACACATTTAATTACATTTGTAATTACAAATGAATCCAGTTTGGGGTTTGTTAATTAACCGGATGGAATGTGCGAGGTGATCAGTGAAACCAGCTGGCTAAGAAAGCGTGGTGTACTCACTGACACCGAGAACCAACCCTCACCCATTACGTGCCATCACGTCTGCGCTGCCTTTACCTGAGTGGGGCCGGGTCACCGCGCTCTCGTAGAGAGGGATTCCTTCCCCGACGTTGTTAAACGCCTTCAGAGTTATGACATAGTGGGAGCTTGGGTCTGAGGGGAGAACAAGGAGTTAAATACTATTAGTGCAAGCTGCCAGTGACTCCTGTTTTCTGCCTCTCCAGATCCCCTCTGCTCAGTAGCTTATTTTTTAACCGAATACATGCAATAACTAGACTGAATCAGAGTTGAGAACATCTGCACACAGACCATCCCTTAGCGTTCAGGAGTTCTCACACAGCAGAAATCTGTAATTACAGGTGATCCACCTCAAGTACAGTTGACACAGCAGTGAGGAACAACACTTCAAATGAACATTTTAAGTCACTCTACCATAACATTACTCAAAACTCCAGTGTGATGGAACTTCTCGCTGGGTCACACCACCAATAGATATCTGGCTTTCAGGATACCTTACCCACCACAGAGCAATTCTGTATTGTTCTTTCAAAGCAGACACCACCATGTCTTGGTGACATTTTAGTTTCTGCTTGGCCTGAAGCCACCCAGCCTGTAGTAAGCATTGAAGGGAAAGCATCAAGTCAAAACACATAAAATGCTTCAAACTCAGGGAATTCAGGATTCTGGGGGGTTGGTTTTTATCTCTCTGCCTTTTAATTATTTTTTTTCCCTCTGCCTGCTAATTTGCTTTCCTTACCTAGGTTTTCGATGGTGTAGTACCTCTGCTTGTAGTCCACCTTGATGGTCTGCGCATGAGGACTGCCAATGCCGTACCCTATGGCATAGCCTCTCACCACGATGTTCTGGTTCTCAGGTGGAGTCCAGCTTACCACGATACTGGTGACAAGCGGACGGACGTGTAAGGAGCTCGGAACTTCGGGAACACGCGTCTCTGTGCAAGAAACACAACGCCTTTAAAGCATTTCTCTTACATAAAAGGTAATTACAGGGAGAGCTATGTGCTAGTAAGGTCAAACGTGGTACTTCTACTCCACGTCTGTACTGAAACAAGTATGCTCCAAAGGACAGCTCGAGCAAAGAGCGAGCAAAGGACTCTAATGAGCAGAAGAAAATGAGCAGAGTTTCATACACTAATGTATTTTAATAGATACCCTCTTTAAAAGAAAGGGCAGTTGTACTGATGGAGTTTTTGATGTTTCTGCACGTCCTTTCCCATTTGTCGGTCCTCCAAACATGCATTAAACTTGCTCCACAAAGCAATCTACTTTTAGTTCCATCACATTACTTACTTGCAGGTATTGAAAAGTTCTATTGAAAACACGTTGCTGATGACAGAAAGGTTCCCGAGCTAGCTGTAGGGTTTCATGGAATATCCTGAAGCCATAGGAACTGTCAGCAAACTGGGTGTTGCATTGGCTGCAAAGGTTTGTTGTGATTTGTCTTAAAGCCTTGAGTCTCCTTTAGATAATTCACAGAACTTACACAGGGAGTACACAACCATACTGCGCGATCAACAGACTCACAGAGTTATCGCATCCTCGAATCCCACCCCCACAAGCAAAACAAGTTCAATCACAACCCAACCAAGAGATGGACGTGGCTCCTTAATAACAGAAGGACTTCTGCAACAGGTCACTGTGATCCCCTCACATGTTCACCAAAAGGACACCCCCCCACTGCCCCAACTCAAAACCAACCTAAAAGTCCAACTGTGCACACCTCTGGTTTAACTTCTCGCAAAGGAACTAAACCACTGACAGATGTTAAATAATTCTGTGCAACAGTAAGCCCAGTTCCCTGCTCTAAAATCAAATCAGTTCAGAGAGTTCTGCTTCCTGCTGGGATTTCATTTTAATGAAACACGCTGCACGTATCTCCAAACATTTCATAAAGCACCACAACACCATTATTTGGATCATAATCCACCACTGGCCTGCTGGCCCAGGGAGTTTATGGTCTCCAGCCGTCACAGGCGATCAATTAAGGTTCACAACTCTTAAATACAGAAAAGCTACAGAATTGCAATATGAGAGATGACATTTTTAGCTGCACAGAAGTTTGTGCAGTGGAGATAAACTGTGCAAGTGTTTAACGCCTCTTGCATAGGCACTCCTGGTGGGACTTGGAAAATTACACAGCCCTACTAACGCTAAATTGTAACAGTCTGCCTCCTGATTACATTGATGAAGCTAAAAATTGAATTATTTTCTATTTAAATTCAAAAAGCAGCCGTGGGATAAAAAGGAATTCTGCCTTCCATGTCTGCTGAACCTGAGAAATTAAGCATTAGCTGCAACTGTATCTGCATGGTATTAAAATTATCCAGAAGCAAAACAAAGCAAAAAATGTACATCTTCCCTGTATGCAGATACGCCCATCTCTCATACACACATACAGAATGCTCTGAGGGCCATGTCCCAGTCTTAACCGGCCTTGGCAGGGGAGTTGGACTCGATGATCTCTTGAGGTTCCTTCCAACCCTTATGATTCTGTGATTAACTGCAAACATTTCCAACTTTATTCACTCCAGAGAACATGCAGGAATGAAACTGGCTTTCCTGCAAGGACCCCAGCACTGCAACTGGGAAGAAATTCAACTGACAAAACGGATGAAAGGGTTCTTTTCTTCCCCCTCCTCCAGCCCCATATGAGTTTAATCCCGATGCTGTCCTCAGGCAGAGCACTGCTGACTCTAACGCACAATTGGAGAACATCTCCATTACTTGGGGTAAGTGCTGCCTATTCAGGGAGCCCTGCTTCAGTCTGGGGCACGGCTGTGTCACACCCACTTCGAGGAAGATGGACACACAGAGGAGAGCAATTTCAACTCCAAAAAGAAACTCTGAACACCTACAAAACCAAACTCCACCAGTGATGGTGGGTTTTGCACTGCTCCTGATGAAGTGATGGAGAATAAGCAGTAAGAGGGCAAATATTCAGTTTAGCATCAACTTTGCATAACACCAAGACCAAAGCACGGGCTCTCAGGGGCTTTAAGCAGCTGACTTGAAGCAGTCTGCCAACAGTGTAGAGCAAATATTGAAGCTCTTTTATTATTCTGTCTCCCAGCTGCTAGGATAACTGAATCTCAAGCCACGTGGATGTGAAAGACATCACTGGGTCCTACAGCGTGGAGCTAGAACAGCTCTGAGGCTGCTTTAACAAAGCCAAGAGGGAGATGGCCCACAACTACCTGAGGTAGCTTGTGTGCAACAGTGCTGAGTGGTCTTCCCAGTATCGCCAGCTCTGTGCAGGCATTCCCAGAGAGATTCACCCCAGCCACTCTTTTAAGAACAGCACTGTGCTCCTGTTTTCACCGCACTCAGATTCTGGGAGATGCTCACAAATTTGCTCATTCGAATTCTCAAGACTCAGGTTCCCACCTGCAGACTATTCTAGCCTTAGTAAAGGAGAAACCATCTCAAACAACTATTGAAGGGCAACGTTTTTTACCCAACATTTTCTACTTGCATTGGTAACCTCCACACTGAGAAACAAGAGCCTAACACAGTTCTGTATACCACATATCTCAAATACACGGTATTGGTGGAAAAGACCTCATTTCTGAGAGAAAGGTCTGTCAGGTACAGTCTGTCAGGACTGAAAATACAATCAACCTCCCTTTCCTTCTGAAGCTGCAAGTAACAGCTACTGGGGGGTGAGAGCTCTCTTTAGAAGGAAAAGAAAAAAAAGAACATTAAAGCAAAATACTTGAGGAAAGCGTGGTAAGTGATGAGACAGGTTTCAAAGATTTATGGGCAATGCAGCAATGTTTTCTGCTGGTTCTTTCTTACTGTTGCAGCTCTCTGACATTCAACAAAGTTTACAACTCCAAGTCTGCAACCGCAGCACTGACACCAACACTGCTCCCCGCCACGGCACCATGGTTAGTGGATCAAATCACCGCTCCCAGCTCTCAGAGGTACACTTCAGTGCTTTCCTTAGCATAACTTAGGTGCTACATAAATAGTTAATCACTACTTTACTTCCCTCAAGGAAAACAGTCCTCCTACCTCTGTTTCATCGCACTTTAAGCCCCTGCATAATTAACAAGAGGGATTTTATTATGATATAAAAATCTTGCCATTATTATTATATATAAATCGTGTACCATATTGTAATTTAACTATGGGAACACTGATGCTGTAATTCACAATCGGGTATTTGTTAGCAGAAAAAATGTAGCCCCAACATACACTACTGCAAGGTGTAGAAGCAGGGTTTAATTTCAAGCCATTTAATCGACTTGACAGGAACTGTGTGTTAGAAGAGAAATCGATTTCACATTATTGTAAATAAAGCAAACTGTACAACTAGAATACAGTAAAAAGAATTCAGTGTGATCAGGTTTGGCCTTTAAAAAAAGGTGGTCGAACCTCACCCTGCCCTGCCCACAGACTGATGTCCCCAACACGTTCACACTCACCATCCAGATCACTCTCGAATGTTTCTGCCGATACCCAGTCGGTAGCTGGTCCGGTCCCATTCACGGTCAGGGCAGCTACTCGGAAGCTGTACTCTGTACCTCGTTCAAGTCCTGAGGGCCAAAAAGAACCCGAGATCAAACAGGAATTCCAGCTGTGAGCACAGCAATCACAGTTTCCAATGAAAATACGGGTGGTAAAATGCCTTTCACCCCACCACTGCCCCTCGGGTGCAAGGTGAGGTCAGGGATGAAAACAGCACCAGGCAGTGCAGCTCCGCTGAGGAAGCTGTTTGCAGCCAGCTTCAGTTTCTGGCCAGGAATGAGTTTGAAGTACAGGACCAGCCGCATCCATCACTACGCAGAGGTGTAGAGTACAGACAGCAAGTGACAAAACTGCTTGTTTAATGTATATATCAGTGTATAATCAATAATCAAAGCAGCATGAAAAGGCATGCAGAATGAGATACACAGATCTTCTCCAACAGCCTTCGCTGCTGGCAAAAATATCCTCTTGTTACAGGCACGTACCAACTCCCGCTCTGTGAGGAGACCGAGACTTTCTGAGTCCCAGCTGGAGTTTCTGGGAACAAATCAAAACATCTCCTTGAAAAGCATGTATTCCTTTTCCAGAGAGGCACAATTTCTGCCCTTTGGAGCAAATGTTCATTCTCAGACTGAAAACATGAACAAAATGGAGCCTTGCTCCTGTTCTCATGTACTCTCTGTGTCTGCTACAAGTCTAGTTCTGGTAACGACGCATAATTTGTAGCCATATACACACCAGTTATGGATGGCCAGGTTGGGTTTTGGAAGTGTACACAATAAAGAGGAGATGTACTGTGCCTGCACCAGAGAGAAGGGCAACGGCTGACGACTGTACAACTCGGCATGATGAGCTGCTCGCACAGACGCCTGCAGTAAGAAGTTCCTACAGGGCTCTCTGAGCTGGGCTTGGGGGTGAGTGAGACTGAGCCAACCTGTGTGATACCCACGTGCAAAACACCGGTGAGTCTGTCAAGCACCTGGCCAGACTGTGGGTCTTCTCCGTACGCTTGTTTCCAGTGCTTGGGCAGATGCACTGAGCTCAGCAGCGCTGACCCCTATACGCCTTTTACAAAGGCCTCATCCAGTCTGCTTAGCAAATCAGTGGTAAAAATCAGGGTAGAGAACAGGTCTCGGGTGACCACCAGCCAGCCCATCCTACCCCAAACATGCAGACTCTCATTTTTAAGTATTTTCATTTTTCTCCCAAGGTAAGAACCTGCCATAAACATGGGCCTCAGCCCACTAAAACCACCTCTACCTCCCCATTCTGGTGACAAATGCTCACCGCTGACAGCTCACCTTCAATCAGCTGGAAAAGCTGGGTCCCACCAATGCTCTCCGTTACATCACTCTTGCGGGACACCTTACGGTACCGAATTTTGTAGCCAGTGATTTGCCCACTGTGCGTCCCGGCAGGAGGTGGCTGCCAGTGCAGCATGATGCTCTGCAGAAGGCAGAAGGTCGTTACAAAGCCATCATCTCCCACACAGCCCGAGAAAGCACTCCAGTGCTAGTAATTCACAAAACACAAGGTACAGTCCCAACTTTTCACACAGGAAAACAGAGGTTCTCTCTAAAAAGAAGCCCATGATGATTCAGCAGCAGCCCCGGCCATCCATGTGCCTACCAGAGTTCACCTTGAAAGCACTCCAATCCTATCAGACCTCCCGATTCCAATTTCCCAGATGGCCTTGTGGGTTTCCCTTTCATTTTTGCTGGGTTATCTGAGAATAGGTTTACCCGAGGACCTATTCTCTCTAAAGGGGACGAGTTTTCCTCACTGTGGTTTACGTGCACTAACTTGATTATTTTCAATCACACAGGCAGCAGGAGGAGACATTTGCAAGAGAGGTGAGCAAAGGCTTTTTAAAAATAATAATCCCCAATCGTCATCGCTAACGTCATAATGGCCAAGTATATCATCGTGCCTCGTTAAGTGCCCAGGACACTAGAAATGCGCCTAGGTATGCACACAGACTGTAAACAGTAGTTAATCAACGAGGCAGCATTCAAGCTCCAGTGCTGCAGGCTTTTGTGCCTGATTAAACCTCTCTCCCAATCAGCCTCCACGCTTTGGGAAATAGCCACTGTCCTTGCTGCATTCCATTATGTACAATCCACAGCAGGACTAGAGTTTCTAAGGCTCTGATCCCCCACGCTCAGATATTGTCCCACTGGGCAGCTCCTACACAAGAGCTGAAAAGCCACATGGTGGAAGGGAAAACCCAAGCAGCTCTGAATTTCTGTCCATCTACAACCCGCCAGCCTTTTGCTTACTCTCTACCAACAGGAGATGCTCCGTGTCTTACCTTGGAGTTACGGACCTCCAGCGTTAGATTCTGTGGGGCAGCGCTGGGGACTAGAAACATGAAAGGAATTACAACTCCAGTATTCCCATGCACTTTATTCCCACACACGACTGCTCTCTGCTTTCATTCACTATGCAAGTACAAACCACTACGGACACTGTATAAAGTGAGGACAAAATTCAAGCTGGAGTACTCCATGGCATACAGTGACAGTGCAGGAGGTGTACGCAGAACAAAAATTCAGCTCTTTACCTATCACAGGTATCTAAATAAAAAAAAAAGTCTTATATCTAGAGATACTTCCCATAAACTCCAAGCAAAAAACATTCAGTGCTTTTCACTATTTTTTGCTGGATTCTGGGAGCCCACATTTGAGATTCTAGCCATGGGTTTTGTGTGACAGGAAAACCTCAGGCAATACGTCCCTGTGCTACTGAAGAGGTGACATGGATCGCAAAGACAGCTTCTGCTTTTAAATCTCTACTCCTTCCCAGCTCTTACTAGCCGTAGCAAGTCACTGACCACAACAGCAAAGTCTGTCAGACAAAAAGGCAGTATCAGAGAGAGACCCTGAGACCAAGGAAATCCTGTCACAGCCATTGAGCCTCACACATGTTCTCTCCAGTGCTCAGGTAAGATATCCTTGGCAGGATGGTGAGGTTCTGGCAAAGCTCAAGGACAGCTGAGTAGCCCAAAAGGGCTGAAGGTTGGCCCGGCCTGGATAACACGTCTTCCAAACAACTCAAACCACCCACAGCAATAGCTAAGACAACACTCCAGGTGCATAAAGTGAAAGCAGCCTTGTGGTAAGGCAAAAGGGCAGTGGGGGCTGGTTAAAGAACCACCCCTCTCCCACCCATTGCACAACGGCAAGGATTTGGGTTTACTTCTCTCCTTCCAAGTGAACTGGGCCTGAAATCAGCAGAGCTAGGGATTAGCACTGCATCCTTTAAAAACCACCACCGGTTCAGAGGAGGAAATGCAATAAAGCTTCACTTTTCTTCTGTTCAGTCGGTTCATGTTGTTGGTGCCCACCTTCAGACCAACCAAGGAGTGATGAACAATTAATGCACATACTGCAAACCAGGAGAGAGGAAGACAATGCACACAGTTCCTTTTATGTCAGAGTACACTCAGACCAGATTAAGAACTGCACCAGGCCCACAGATAAAATGGATTTACGGAGAGAGTGGTGAGGGGCTGGAACAGGCTGCCCAGAGAGGGGTGGGTGCCCCATCCCTGGGGGTGTTCAAGGCCAGGTTGGCTGGGGCCCTGGGCAACCTTGTGTAGCTCCAGGCCTGGAGGTTGGTGTCCCTGCCTGTGGCAGGGGGTTGGAACTGTCTGATCCTTGGGGTCCCTTCCAACCCAGACCAGTCTGTGATTCTATGATTTTATGATTTGCTATGAGCTGGTAATCTGACAGGAATGGCAGAGCTGAGTCTGGGACATCATCCAGAAGGGACGACAAGTTGGTCAAGGAAACACCCTCCATCAGGGTGCGAGGCCAAGGTAACCAGACATGACTGCCTCCTATGCATCAGGAAGACCGTAAGAAGAGCAGCAATCTTTATAAGCAGCACAAAAAGCTTGGTTCACACTGCAATATCCCAAGAGCTATCCCACAACAAACCACCCTAACAGATTAGGAGCAAAAACCTATGTAAAAACGTGGAGGCTTGCTAATGAGAAGCTAAAGGAAGCTTCAAATGAAATCCTGTGGGAAACACAGGGACTGCTTACAGAAAACACAGGAAGAAAATGTGCATCCTTTATCCAGAAAGATTTGAGAGATTGAAGGGAGAACAGCAGCGGTAAAGCAGCAGCGTTGTGAGATTTTAAGAAGCGAGATGACATCCTTCCAAAAGCTTTAGAAAATATATTTCTATAGGTTAAATGGGAAACCATTAATTTGGGCCAAAAAAAACTTCAGGAAAACTCAAACATGGCATTACAACTAACAATAAATTGTTCAAACAAGTAAGGAACAGGAAGCCCTTCAGGAAAATTGTAGCATCAGGGGACAGCAAGGGTATCACAGGAAAAGAAAAAGCTCAAGCTGCACAACTGACTCCTCTGCATTTGCACTGAGTGGAAGGAGGAGGAGAGGTTTCCATGACACGAGGAACCTGCAGGATCTCTCAGACCAGAAGGTCAGCTTACGGGGTGACAGAAGAGTCAGGCCTGACCAAGGGCAGCGTGTCGCCAGCGTTGGATGCTGTTCACCCAGGATTCCTGCCGGAAGTTGGGAATGAAACTGCTGCGTGACTTCTATGCAACCTCTCACATGTTACCTTCATTCTGAGGATGGGAAATCTGATGCTGATACTTAAAGGGGGTTTTGTTTGAGGAACTCCAAGTAGTAAGTCAGAAACCTGTATGAGACAAATAAACTGAAGCTACGATAAAGTTACAGCTGCATGGAGTAGTAATATATGTTTGTCACTTTGTAAGGGGACATCTCACATTGCAGACCTGCTGGAAGGCTCTGATGGAACGAAGCAGCAAGGGGACAGGAGAGAAGACTGTGCTGGAGCAAACAACTGGTTAACAGAAGAGACAGAGAAGTTAGGAATGGATGTGGGGGAGATGACCTGTGGCTTGTGCTGAGACCCTAGTTGCTCAGCACATCCCTAGGTGAGGAAAGGGAGGCGAGCAGCAAGGTGACAAATGTCAGTATAGACATGACCTGATGGCAAAGAACTGCAGAAAGACCTTGGGACGTTTTGGGTCTGTGTATTGAAGTGACAGGTGCAATTCATGGCAGATAAAGTGACATGGGAAAAATTACCCTACCTCTGCATGCTCTGAGCAGAGCAATTCCACCAAGAGCAGGGCACCCCAAGTGTGTCACCTCAGTGCTCAGAACACGCCCAAAACCGTTGCTCAGATGTTAATAACTACACACTGGCACCTTTGATACAATTTCAGTCCCATCTATGGGCATTTTAAAAGAAAAACCTAGGAAAAGGTTCAGAAAGGGCACTGAAAGTTGAAACAGCTTCCACAGAGCAAACAGCTAACCATTTCTGTGCTGTTTGAACCTGGAAGAGAGACGAATGAGGAGGAACAGAGCCACAGTCCATAACATGGGGAGTGTGACAGGGAGGACGGGCGCACAGCGACCATCCTTCCAGGCGGTACCGCTACAGGCAAGGTGCCATGCTGACACACAGCAGGTCCAAAACAGACACCAAGGGGAGGTTTTGTACAGAAAATTCATTCCTAGAATCCTTGTCCACGTCACATTGCAGATGGCAGAAGCCAATGTGGATTGAAGAGGATGCTGACAGGGTTCAGGGGAAACTGAGTCCCAGAGACACAGAATTTGGGACAACACTCCTCTCTGCTCGCCTGTTCTGCTCCTGGGCACTCCTGCAGGCTCACTTCTCCCCTGGCTGCTCTTACATACAAACTAACTCCTCTATAAAAGTTCACATTAGCTCTCATCATTCTACAGTTGTTCATACAGACACATTTGCTCCTTTACCTGCCACACAGAAAACACCGTCACCGCTTCCTGCTTTCCTTATTATGTGCAACGGATTTAATAGCATCTGTGCTGGAATATGAATGCATCCAACATATTCCCATCTGACCACAATTAAAATAAAACCAAAAGCAACAGTCTGCTTGCACACACACAAAAATGTTAATAGAGCCTAAGAAATCATTTGGAGCTGTTGCCTGTGAAATAATTGGGTTTCTGTCCACTCACAATGCTTTGTAGACTCCATATCCCATGAAATAAACTACTGATGGTGAAGTGAAGGGCACTGTTGTTTCATAATCACAATCAGGTATAGTAATTTTCCTTCACCTAATTTGGAAAGCCTCTAGGGGAACTCTCACCATGCAAGGCCATACGCAGCAGCTACATTATTAACAAAATAGGGCAACAATGAACAAAACCATCAAAGTCTTTCTAGTTAAAAATTCATTTAAAGGAAATTACCACATAACTCCTGCCAAAAAAAAATTCCACAAAAAAACCCCAACCCAACAAAAACTAGAAGGAACAAAGCCACTTACCATCTGACAGCGTTCGTGCAACCACATCTTGGGTCGAGACTCCGGGACCGTGCTTGTTGTAGGCCACCACTCGGAAACTATACTCTGTGTATTTCTTTAACCCATTGATGGTGTAGGAGAGTCCTCCCACATCTACATCCTGTTCAGGAATGAAGTCAAGGTCAGCATTGGGGTGAAACTGTTATAAACATCTCAGGCTTGCAGTACAGTGGTAAAGCAGAAAGCTGGAATGACACTATTCGGTAGCGCCTGTGGATCAAGCCCACAGTTTGCATCCCACCAAGCGCCTGTGAAGATGCTAACCACGAGCATGACATGGATGCTCATTCTGGAAATGAGTCAGCAGACTTGCCTGTAGGTAAACATTATGATGGCATTTTGGATAGTGGGGTGCAGAAACAGAAAATGACCTTGTATCAAAGGACTACGACTCCCCTATTTACAAACAGATGTCAACAAAGCATTTTAAATGCTAACAAAACTATTTTGCCCCTAGCTTTTATAAAAGCTGGAATCGTATTTGGATGCAACTGGGCAGACATGTAAACAAATGGAATTGATCCTGTGATTATTCTTAGGTGGAAACCAATATCTGTACAGAACACACTGGATCCTTCCAGCAGGATCATAAGAAAATTTAATCTAGTAGAGACTCAGCGGTATCAAAATAGCCATTGCTGAAACAAAGAACTCAAGAAATAAGAACAGCTCAGATAAAGGATCAGTAACATCAGTAGCTCACCTGCTTTCCTAAAATGAAACCTATAAACCCCAGGCAGGCCTCCTTTACACCACCAGCACCAGAACCGGTAAACGAGGATATAGCTAAACGAGAGCTTTCCTCTCGTGCTATGACAGATGTCCGCCAACACTCCTTGGTGCTGATGAATGCCTAAACAAGCCATCATGCAAACTACTGCTTTAACTCCAAGCCACATACATTTCATGCTGGAGCTTCCAATATTTCCCTATTTCAGGCTAAAGGATTCAGGTCCATCAGAAATGAACACAGCACAGGGTATTTCTAGCAATTTCAGGTAAAAGCATATTAAAAGAAAAAAAAGGCCGTTTGCAATGTTGTACATTGTGCAGAAAGAGCCAGGCTCTGTACCTGTTCGGTGTCCTGCCCCTTCTCCATGTAGTAAAGCTTGTAGTTCTGGATTTCTCCGTTGCCCGACAGTGGCGTTTCCCAGCTGACAGTGACGGAGGTGGGTGAAGTGGCGTACGCTCGGATATTGGGTGCTGGGCCCGGAAGCTGAACTGCAATGTGAGCACAAAAGTCTAACCAGCAAGCCAAACCCTTTCCCTTTCCAGTAGTTCATTATTTTAAAGCCAAGCTTCCTACTAAGCATCTCCAGAGACGTCTTCCCATATCAGCACTTCACACAGATTCACTGGGGGTGCAATGGTGGGACCACATTTCTGAAAGGAGATCCCGCTCCTTGGGTCAGATTTGTTTTGCCCTGAATGATCCCAACAAATCACACCCCTTGCATTTTCTTAAAGCTTGCTTTCTTCCCCCCAACTTGCAATTAATGACAACTTAAAACTATTCCTTTAGTAACAGAAACTTCAGGGAACGGAACAAGGGAACATCTTACCAGTTCCTCTTCAGGGGGAGAATAAATGGAGTAAGAGTACCGACGTGGGAACTTGGAAAATCCTTTTACTCTCTGAGAGTCCAACTTTTTTAAAGGGCATCAACTTCTTCAGTGAAAGGTCACAGATGAGGAAAGCAAAAACATCAGCCCCCAAAGGCTTGAGATCTGACGAGCTTACCTTCAGGCTGCGTTGCCACCTTGAGCGGCACGGAGCTCTCTCCGGGGCCGTGCTTGTTCTGAGCCACAACTCGAAAGACATAAACTGTTTCTGGCATCAGGTTCTGGATCGTCACTTGTGTCTCTCCAGGGCGAGTTGTGTTTTCAACCCGTTCCCTTCAGGCAACAAAAGGTTTGGGCACAGAAACAAGCACTGATTAATCGGAGGGGTTTGGAGGGGTAAATAAAGGAATCAATCACAGAATCACACAATCACAGAACCGTAGGGGTTGGAAGGGACCTCAAGAGATCATCGGGTCCAACCCCCTGCCTATCCAAGGCATCAGCCAACATTGTGAAGACAAAGGCCAGTAACATGGTAAGAGCTCATGAGCTGTTTCATGAGAACACCAATGATCATTTGCCCTCTGTAAGGCTTATGGTGGTAGATCAACACCCTCCAAAATAAGGTCTTACGGATAAACTGGCCACCTTCTGTATAAACTAATCATACACATATTAAAAAGTCCCTTAGCTTTCTAGAGTCATTTCCACAAAGCGTTTCAATGATTTATCTACCAAGTAAGATTGATCCCCACACATATCAAATTCTAGCTGCAACAGGCTTAGCAAAACAACTCTCAGGGTTGTGTTTATCAGGTCTGCCTTTCTTGGTATATATCCGACATAACTTGGTTTCAAGTTTTGGCACTCTCAATTTACCTTCATACTGTGTGATTAGCCCTGCAACTAAAATACAACTCCTGTGTAAACTTGACCAGTCATCTCATACAATGTTTTGTAATCTCATACAAGAAGCCCCTCAAAAGAATTCTATCACTCCCCTCATCAGCTAGACAGGGGAAAAAATACATGACGGGCTCATAGGTTGAGATAAGGACAGGGAGAGATCATTCAGCAGAATAGTTGCTACTAGGATGTATCCTCTTTGAATCCAGCATGTTAATGATGTGGTTATTTATACCCCACTGAGTACACAATATTACACTGAAGCGTCAAAGCTGCTGGTGACAAACAGCTTCCAATTTGGTAACTTCTCTTTGGGAAAAAAATAAAACTAGGCTGAAGTAAAAGAATAAGTGCTACTTGGCACCACAAAGTGCTAAGTAGTTTTTCCCTTATTCTCATAGCAGCGTGTGATACCTCAGAATGACAGTTTATCCTACTACTATGAAGCCAGCAGAAAAACACTCATGAAGTCTGGCGAGGTTCAAGCTGTTGTTGATAATATTCAGGGGCCACTTTCTGTGTATTTTTCAAAGAAGCTGCTTTATTGTATTCTACCTCCAAACTTTACTTGGTTCCTCCCTAATATTTAGGGAGGAACCCTAAAAGAGGCTGAGGGAGCTGAGCTAGTTCAGCCTGGAGAAGAGAAGGCTGTGGGGGGACCTCACTGCAGCCTGCCAGTCCCTGAAGGGAGCAGAGAAACAGGAGGGGAATCAGCTTGTTCAAGGGCAGAGCCTGGCAGGACAAGGGGGATGGGGTGAAGCTAAAGGAAGGGAAGGGTAAGATGAGATCTTGGGGGAAGTTCTTTGCAGAGAGAGCAGTGAGGGGCTGGAACAGGCTGCCCAGAGAGGGGGTGGGTGCCCCGTCCCTGGGGGGTTCAAGGCCAGGTTGGATGGAGCCCTGGGCAACCTTGTGTAGCTCCAGGCCTGGAGGTTGGTGTCCCTGCCTTTGGCAGGGGGGTTGGAGCTCTGTGATCCTTGGGGTCCCTTCCAACCCAGACCAGGCTGGGATTCTATGATTTAGATTTTCTGAAACCTTGGCGGGCTCTGACTTGCTGCCCCGACACCGGCGGCATTTACACTACTGCCACACAAGTAGCGCAGTCAACAAAAAGCAGCAGCTGTCGGTGTGTCCACAGCTCCTTCTGAGCCAAGACCATCCTCCCAGGAATCAGAGGGGCTTCCAGCAGACCTGTGTGCAGATGCTCACCTCCAGCATCCCGTAGGAGATGCCTCCGAGCTATGGCTCCCTCCAAGTATGTGGTGCGGGAAGGAGCGTTTGCATTCAGCTCAGCAAAAAGGTTGGTGTTTTGCAAGCTGAAAACCGTGATCCAGTTGGGAGAACACTTTCCGTGCCCTGAGGCACCAGGAGGATTATTGCCCTGCATTTCAAGAACCTCCAACGCGTCAGGATCAAGAGGCAACCTGCCACTTCACCCGGGAAGCACAGCCTGGCACCAAAGGTCCTCCAGGAAACTCCATCGGTTCTTATCAAGCTCAGGATTGAGGCGGGGAAGATTAAAAGATTAATCATCAACTAAATACGGCTTTTTACTTCCCCCTCATCGCTGTGGTCATGTGAGCTGCCCCGGAGCTATGCCTGGGTAAGGACCTCTACACTCCACCCTGACTCAGGAAGCGCTCACCTCCTCTGGTACAGGTAAAGCGGCATTGCCAAAGATCAAATCACAAACTTCCCCATGGAGAACATAAAGGGAAAGCGTGACTGCCTGCAGCAGGAGCACAATCCTGCCCCTTTTGTCTGCAGACTTTGTTCAGCTCTACAGTAGAGGGCAGGCGATTCTCATCCCCATGATTAGCTGCTATTAAATCATTTTTACTGCAGAAGCCCGGGCAAAATTATTCGAGAGTCTCCTCTCTCCTCCATTCTGCTCCAGTCTGTACCACAGAGCCCTGATGCCAAAATCCCTGGTTTCAATTTCTTTCTCACCCCGTATGGCTGATTTAGCGTAACTCAGCTGGAAACATTTTGAAATCCCTGTTGATTCCTGCACTATTAATGCTGTTCAGGGAAACAATAGACTTACTGTAACCAAAGATCTGGTTAAACACCTTTTCTAGAATATTCTCCTTCACAGAAGCCCAGCTAAAATGGCACTGCATAAACAGCTTCATTCATTTCAGGGGGTTCAGCAATTTCTGCTGTTAAATGAGCAGCATCATTCCAGCGTATCTGAATCTGAAATGTTCACAAGGGATCTGCTGTCTTCTCCTGTTTATAAAGTATGTTTTGCAAGAAAGAAGCCGACGGGGAAGCGAGAGACACTCAAGATGTATCACACCTGCTGCAGAACAAAACGGGGGTTGGGGGGAGAAATATTTTCCCTAATCACTAATTTTTGCAGCACAAAATATCTGCTTGAGAATGTGTCTTCAAATGGACGGTTTCCTTTAAGATGTGTCTTCGATACGATGATCACAGAATCACAGAATGTAAGCAGTTGGAAGAGACCTCCCTACTTCTAACTGAAAGCCTTAATGCATGAAGAGTCACCAAAAATAGAGCTGTACTTAGAAAACATTTTTCTATGCTGATAATACACCTTTTTCTCCCCTCACATAAGGTGATATTGGAAATCTGTTACTACAGAACAGAAATGGACAACAAGAAAATTGTAAAAATGGGGGCAGATGAATCTGGATACAAGTTTTCATGTCTCATGTATGGACGTGGTTTAACAAGCCCTTGTGAATTACCAGAGTAGCAAATATTACCTTTTTCTCAAGTCTGGGCAAGGGTCATAAATTTCTGCAAAACAGAGGAAATTGAGTCGTACTGCAGATGTTTTGAAGGTCTGCACTATGCCTAACACACTTCCTTTATCAGATACGCTGATACTTAGTTCTTGGATCTCACATGCAAAGTAGATTTTTTAGATTTTCTCTTTAAATTAATATATGTGTGTGGTGTGTACTTTTACCTAATCTGCCTATTCTAAGTTCAGAGCATCTTTCTCCACAGCACTCTGCGATTTGCTAACAACGGACAAGCACGGACATAGGACTGTGGCACAATTCAGCACACCCATTCTCAAACCTCTCTGAGCATTCAGTAAATACATGAAAACAGAATGATGGCTTTTGAAAAGCCAAAGTCTGGCAGCTTCCACTGCCAGCCAGGAACTGCGCCTGCCCTCGCCACAGCACCTTAAAAACACCCTGGGATCAATCTAATTAAGTGCTACATGAATCTCTCGTTTATGCCCTTTCTTGGGGAGCCCTGAGTGCCTTTTACGAGCTCTGATGTGTCGAGGTAGGCCTAACAGGTAACGAAACAGATGGTCTCTATGAATAACTGCATTACCCCCCACAGCGTTATGGCTGCTGTAACTCATTCCAGTTTAATCCCCAATTCAAGAGCTTTGTCAACCAGAGTTAAGGTGTAAAACAGCTACTGAGTAACCTCAGGGGGAAAGCCTACAGTTCACAACAGGCATTCATCTGGAAACGTGAAGCTTGAAGTTACACTCGTGTATGAAAAACAGCCTTCAGGGAGTTACTGAGCAATGGCCAGAGCCAGCCAAAGAGCTGAGAGAGTCTTTGACAGCATGATTCCACTCCATTTTCTGCATCTGAAGCACACTATGCATTGGTTTAACATTAATTGAGTCGCTCTCACATATAATTTACCATCCTGTACCAGGAAGGTGCTGGTTATGCACAAATCCCAAAGTTTGGTGTTCTTTTGCTCGAGTGCTTGTCTGAAGGTTCAGAAAATTAAACCTCCCTCTCCTCATCTCAATTTTCCTGCCCTTTTTGGGGCAGGGCAAACTAAAAGGAAGGTAAATCGGCGGTGGCTGAGTCAGCTGGTACCTCGGGAACTTGTCAACTGTAGAGCAATTTAACTGCTCCTACAATCCACAACAATTCCACAGCCCTTTGAAGATGGTTCAGAGATGTCAGAACATCTAGCTAAGCCGCTCCACGTGAGATGGCCTCTGCTCAAGCACGAGCGAGGAAGAGACAGCACGTAGGTTACTGAGAGGATCTGGTGATGCGTGCAATGAAAACGGTGTGTGTAAGCAAAAATGTAATAGTGCAAGGAGATGGTACACATGCACTTAAACCACTGCAAAGAGATATGATCATGTCTAGTTCAAGGGCTACAAGAGATCATTTGAGCAGTGTTTTCTAACGCTGAGGAAGAAAGGAGGGTTGCACACCCAGGCTTGACTTCCAAATGTCCTGCTTTCCCATCGCCTAGCTGTGTGCGACACGCTCAGTGAGGTCTGCGTGCAGTAACCAAGCAACACGTCTGCTAAGGGCCAACCAGCTGCCCACAAGGTTGCCTTTTTTCCTTCTTTTTTAAAAAATGGGACTGTTCTCCTTCTCTAAAGGCAGGTGGGAAGGCAGGATTTCCCAGCATTTTCTACCAATCTGTGCAAGGTGTGACACTGCTGCCTTCGGGAGGCAGAAAAACCCCCAAGGAAAATGCAAAGGAGCGGGGAAGTTGGGAAATAAAGGCTTTCAGAGCCTCCTCTGAGCCCTGCTCCAGAAGGACACTTAAGCAAACAAAGGTCTCACTGCAGTCAATGGATCCATTTGCTCACAGGTAAGCGCCAACTTAAGTACTCTGCTGTGTAAACTTTCCTCAGAGGACATTACTCCAAGGCTGGAGGGTTGCTGTGCAAGAAACCGGAGCAACAGCTTCTGCAGATGATCCTGGAGTTTCCCAATTCAGTCACCACTGAGGATGAGATGCCTCTTTCCCTTTGTTCTGTCCAAGAGGAAGATTTTCTCCATTTCCCTAAGTCTTGTGTGTAGTGGATGGGGATGCATTTTCTTTCCTCAAAAGCACTATGCGGAGTGGCATGAAGTCATCTCCACCAAAATGTGGTCTAAAAACCCAGCAGGTAGAGCGGTCACAAGGAGGAAGGTGAAGGAGGAGGAGAGGCAAGAAGCAAGAACAGCTGGCAGGACCCCTATTTTCTTCCCCACCTCACTCAAAACATCCCCACTAAGAATATATACTACCTAAGGAAAGAAGTACCAGAAAAATGACATCTGTGTGGCAAAGCAAATTTTACTAGTTTCCTCAATAACTGTCACCAGCCTGGAAGAGGTGTCTACCTTAAATGAAGGAAGAGTGGTGGTGCCTTTTTATATTCACTTCAAGAAACATTCTTAACTTTGAGTCTCACTCTCCAGATAGTGAGGAGACAGGAACTTTTCTCTTGGGTAATACATCTGATAATCGAGCTAATTACAGAATCACAGAATTAAGAATTGCTCAAACTGATTGTTGTCTCCAACTTCTTCAAACTTATCACAACAATTTGAAACTGGAATTCTAAGCAGCTGATCTCATCAGGAAGAAGGAAGGACTGACTGAGCAAAACCAAATCAAACCAAACCAAACTGCTGGGATATTCAGTTAAAAACATCAGACCGCTTCCCATTCATGGTATACAAGAAAGATGTGGGACTGTGGGTCAGGGGAGCCACAGAGATGCTCAGAGGGCTGGAGCAGCTCCCCTAACAAAGAGAGGCTGAGGGAGCTGGGCTGGTTCAGCCTGGAGAAGAGAAGGCTGTGGGGGGACCTCATTGCAGCCTTCCAGTCCCTGAAGGGAGCAGAGAAAAACAGGAGGGGAATCAGCTTGTTAAAGGGCAGAGCCTGGCAGGACAAGGGGGATGGAGTGAAACTGAAGGAAGGAAGGTCTAGATTAGATATTAAGGGGAAGTTTTTTCCAGAGAGAGTGGTGAGGGGCTGGAACAGGCTGCCCAGAGAAGGGGTTGGATGCCCCATCCCTGGGGGTGTTCAAGGTCAGGTTGGCTGGGGCCCTGGGCAACCTTGTGTAGCTCCAGGCCTGGAGGTTGGTGTCCCTGCCTGTGGCAGGGGGCTTGGAGCTCTGTGATCCTTGGGGTCCCTTCCAACCCAGACCAGGCTGGGATTCTATGATTTCTATTTCCAGGGATTATTAATCAACATCTAACTGACACCAGCCACGCAGTGCTTTCTAGACTTGGGCTTACATTTACAGGTTTTTAAAGCACGATGCCATCAACAGCACAGGGCTGTCTGGAGGACACTTCTGTGCCCGCTGTGGATGGCATTTATAGCAGTGTTAGTGCAGAGGTGTCAGAGCCTACGCTCTTAGCTTCTAAGCAGCTAAAAGCAGGTAGCAACTGTTTGCAGACAGTCAAAAACACGTGCAAGCTCTGCCCAGAAGAATACGGATCAACGAGGCAAATAAAAACACACCTCCTCTAATCAGGGTGCGGGAGGGAAGGGAACACAGCCCCTCAGACTCTGTGTTAGTGGCTGAAGGTTTACACTGCTCCTAAGCACAGCTAGCGTGAAGAGCCAGCATCAAAGAGCACGACCCATTTTGCACATCGAGGTCTTTACCTGTTTATACCTTCCTTGGTGTAGAAGATTGAATAGGTGAGGTTGTCTCCTTGAGGGTCTGATACAGGCGTCCGCCACGTCAGTCTGATGAAGCGAGTGGAGACGAGGGTGGCCACGACGTCCCGCGGGGCTGAAGGCAATGGTCCTGTTGTAGCTGGTGCTAGATGGTCATTAGTGGCACTGGTCAGTGAAGTGGGAGGTAATGTTGGGATGGCAACATCTTGTCATGTGCAAACATTGGGGAATATGAAGGGCAAACATCACCACGGTTTAAAAAAAAGAAAACAGAAAAACAGAACACAACAGAAATAAACAAAACCACGATGGGAAACAAAAGAAAATGAACACACACAAAAAAGGCCATTAAACTGAAGGCTGACATGCAGGCAAAGGTAACTACTGGAAACTAATGGGGAATATTAAAGGACACGTCACTGTTGAGCAAGCAGACCAAATCTCTGTTGTAATGGAAGTGGCAAGGGAAAGGGAAGGGTGAAGACTGAGGGTAAAATATGACCTCATAAGAGGACACACCAGCAGCAAACAACGTTTTCATGTCTTTGTAAATCAGATGTAACACCAGTCATGGGTAACAAACCCTGACCTGGACGATTTCTCCAAAAATACACCCAGACCCAATGTCCTACTTTGTGCCCTCAATGCGCAGAATGGACCCGCGCTCTCCTCAGTCCCAGACCAAACGCCATCGAGTACACGCAACTCCTTTCAGAAGCACAAGCTCAGCCAGGCCGTGAGATTCAACACCCACGTCAGCTCCCAGGTAACTGCTTCCTGAGCTGGGTTCTCCTTCGGCCAAGGGTGAGATGATGTGGAAACACAGGCTCCCTCCTCGCTCTCGCTAAGGTCACCACTTCCTCCCCATCAATGCCTTTCCTCCCTCTCACAGCATACATGCCATCATCTCACAAAGACCCTAACAAGCATCAACAACTCTCGCTTCGGATTCTACCAAGACTTCACAAACTCCTTTGGAGGGAAGCCATGTCCATGCTCCCGCATTCCCGCTCGGAAGCTCGGCTAAAGCTCCGGGATTATTGCATTAAAAGGTTGGCAAGTTAACAGCACGAGCTGTAACATAGAAATAGCTGCTCTCCAAATCCTATTAAAGCAATCCATCCAGCATATCTAACAGTGATACTCTGAGCAGCTGGACCCCGATTACCACACCGTATTACAGGAAGCACAATTAGTAACAAAACCCCGAAGCTCAGAATACCCTGAATATTTCTGGATTCGTAACTATTTACCAAGCTTAAGCCACCTGATGACATTTTCCACATGGGAATCCATGCTGCCAGATAGATTGATTCACTGACTAATTATGGAAATGTACTAAAATGGCTCAGGTTTTCCCCAGAAAAACGTTCAGGACTAGCACAGCTTTTACTGAGAGCTGCAGCATCACCACCTAACGCAGTCCCAGAATACACTGACTTTGTATCTTGGTAGACAAGGAAAAGAACTGCACAAAAGAGACATGACCAAAGCAGAAAACATCATCTGTACAACCAAACCTTTGGGCAGGCACACCGAGAACATCTTGGCTGCAGTGAGAGGTTTGTCTTATGAGGTTGGTACAGGCTGCCCAGAGAAGGGGTGGGTGCCCCATCCCTGGGGTTGTTCAAGACCAAGATGGATGGGGCCCTGGGCAACCTTGATCATGTCTAGAGGTTGGTGGCCCTGCCTGGCTCGGGGGTTGAAACTCTCTGATCCTTGGGGTCCCTTCCAACTCAGACCAGTCTGTGATTCTATGATTTTATGATTTGCTATGGGCTGGTACTCCGACAGGAATGGCAGAGCTGAGTCTGGGACATCATCCAGAAGGGACCAGGAGTTGGTCAAGGAAACGCCCTCCATCAGGGTGCGAGGCCAAGGTAACCAGACACGATGGACTAGATGACCTTTAAAGGTCCCTTGCAGCCTAACACATTCTATGATTCTATCAATGACACCATCTTCTTAAATTTTCAACCAACCTTGTCAACCAAAGCATCATCTCCCATGTAGGTCCTGAATTGGCAGTATTACATTTCTAAACTTCTGTTTCTTCGGCGACTACAGACAACAGCAGCAGAACAAATCCTTCACTTCTACCAGAACCACCACACACTTCCTTGTTTCACACGACACACTATGGCACACACCACCACGACGACACAGGTGTGCTTCTTGGGACCAACAACTGCCACAAACATGGTGGTCCAACTGCCTGGGGACACTGGCAATGTCCCCCCTCCCTCCCTACAGGTGTGCGTGTCACCACTCCATCACATCATCCACCCTTCCTGAAGCTCCCGTTCAAGTTTCACTCCCCCAACAAGTACTGCTGGAAATACAACCACCAATTTAACTACATTTCAATCACATGTTTCTTCTTCCCTTGATACTAAACTCAAGACTTTGTCCTTCAGCATGTGTATCTCTGCAGGTCTCTGCAAGACTCCAGAGCCAGAACACAGGTATTCTGGCACTGCAAACACAGATGATGGAAAGGCAAATACTCAAGAATATCATCTTAATTATCCTTCTCACCCTGCAATAGCCACAGATCACAATTAAATATTTTCTCCCCTCGATCAACAGACTACACCATCAATTTCACATTCACTGCAGTTATCTAAATTATTTTTATATATAATTAGGTTTCCTAGAGCAACGCACCACGTTTTACCTCTGCAATCAGACTCAGACAGGGCTCTGTCCCCCCAGGCTAACCATGCAGGGTGCTTCATTACACAGCTTCATGCCTTGCTAGATGGTACAGTACGATACACCAAGGGGAAACAGCAACGTCTCAGGGCAGCAAAGGTGCTGAGTAAGGTTATCACCACTTGCAATTGCCTTACTCCAATCTGAAACATACAATTTCTCAGGGCTGTGAACATCAAACTGTATAAAGAGCCTGAAGAAGCAGAGGAAAGCGTTTGTCATCACCAAGACGCTGAACCACTGGAGAAGAAACTTGAGGATGGTCACGGCACATATGGGTTCCCCTATGGGCAACTGAGATCTTCAGGGACAAACCTCTCACAGTCTGTTTTCCTACATGAAGGAAAACAAATGGGCATGGCAGGAGGGCTGCTTGGCTGAACAGGGAGCTCCTGGCCAAGCTTAAACACATGAAGAGTAAAGGAAGCAAAGCTGGAGACCAAAAAGGCTAACCAAACTACAGAAACACTATCCAGGCACATGGAATTAGAACTCAAGACAAGATGGTGGGGCCTGTGGAGAGCTGACCACTCAGCAGGCTCCCAGCCTTGCAGTGAACAGGGTGAAGACTAACTGGAAGCCCAGGTCACGAGTGGCGTTACCCAGGGCTTGGTTCTGGGACAGAGAGGTTTTGTAGCTTTGCCTGTGACCTGGATGAGGGGACAGGTTTGCAGGTTCTACCAGACTGGGAAGAACAGGAGATACATGGGCAGAGAGAGAGACCCACCAGGCTGCAGAAATGGGCTGGTAGGACCCTCACATTTATGGTCCCTACTACATCAGCCAGACTCTTCCCATGTTTAAATCTGTGCCCATGGTAATGGTGCTCATGGACTTACTCACTGGGCCTCTCTCAACTGCTTCACTTCCCCACTGATGAAGAGGGTATGGCACCCCAGACAAATCTCCTTGGTGCCCGCAGCCTTCAGCAGCTCCCCCAGGGTACAGCACCCGTGTGACTGACTTCCATTCCATTGCAAATGTCTGTCCATTTTACACTTCAACTGAGTATCTTCCTCCTGCAGAGAGCGTTAATTTCCTACTCTTCTATTAACCAATTCCATTCAGAATATTATTTAAACCCATGAAACAGCCTGAGGAATCACCTGTAGGGAAGCTGGTTGTTGTGGTTTCCCCCGGCTGTGGGCCGAGATCCACGCAGCTGCCTGCTCCTTAAAGTAAAAGAGCAGGGGAAGAGGGAAAAAGGGGGGAAACAAGGGAAGGGAAAAGGAAGGGGAAATAACTCCAAACCCAAGAAACTAAGAGGCCCGTGGGTTGGGATAAGGAGAGTTTACTAAGAGAACAGAAAGATCAAATATCCCAATGCTAACAGGACTTTAGAGCAAAAGAAGATGAAACTCTTGATCCCCAATGCAGTTTCTCCCCGACCCACACAACTCAGGTACCACCCAGAGCTGTCCCGGAACCCGACCGTCCCCCCAAGCAGCACGCGTCCCGCCACCGCCCCTCTTCTTCCTCCCCTCAGTCCCCCGTTCTCCTGGGCAGGACGTCATTGCCATGGAATACTCTCTTTGGCCCATCTGGGTCACCTGTCCTGGCTTCGCCTCTCCTTTCTCATGGATAGAGAAATAGGAAGAAGCTGAGAAAGTCCTTGACTGTCTGACTGCAACTAAGAACATCAGGGTGTTCTCAGCACTGCTTTCATTGTAACTCCCAAACACAGCATCCCATCAGCTGCTACAAATGAAGTTAACTCTATCCTGACTGAGACCAGGACACTGGTACAAAATCAAACGTGTTTTAGAGCTGCAGCAGCCAAACGCCTTCAGAAGTAATGTCTTCTCAACCATTGTGGTGAGCTCTTCAATAGATGGCCTCGCACAATCGGAAGACACAGGATGCCACAGGATGGTACCAGACTCCATCCCACAGTGCAGCAGTTGTCTTTTTTGGAGCTCATACTGCAAACCCATCACGTTACGTTACTAACTCTGCCTTTTCTCACGTGTTTTGGTAATCCCATCAGGTGCCCTGCTTCAGAGTGGTGCCACAAAACCTGTGCCTTACCTCTCTTTAAAACCCAGTCTATTTAGTTAAAATGTAATACAAGTCTTTTCCTAATAATGAAATGGAAACTAAACGCTGAATAATTTCTCTAAGGAAAATGATACCCCTGATGAATTTTAAAAATTTATCTGCTCCATCTAAAACACATCCCACACACTGGTGGGTTTGTCTTCCTCTCTAATGCAAAAGATCCATCTTTTCCTTAAGCGACCCGCACGCAGAGCCTGAAGAACCTGCAGGCAGCGAGATGAAGAGCCTGGGAGAGCTGCCAAGATTCCTTCAATTAACAGAAACCCAGTTTTATCCCCACGTGAGAGTCAGACCCAGGCACATCCCCTTCTGACAGCGCTATGGGTACGTGGGTAACGCAGCAAAAAAACTAGGGGTGTCTGAAAAATCCATTGGGAAGCGAAGAAAAGCACAAGGGACCTGGAAATCGGGTGAGTGAGGTAAGCAACGAGCAGGCCAGGGAACTCGCCCCCGGAAAGCGGTGGTAGCGATTCGGCACCATCGATAGCTGTGGAACGTGTTCACAAGACGAGGTTCTCTCCTCTCCTTCCCCTCCACTCCCCTTCCTCCTCGCAACGCCTCAAGTGCCGTTACAAACTGATTTGTACACAGCCCTGTGAGCGGGATGCTCAGCAGTGCAGGGCTGTGTTAATGAGTAATTACCCTAAAATTAGTTTTAATGCCAGTAAGGGAGCAGCCTTATTACTTAAAGCTTTTAAGCATGGCATAACAAGGAACACGCAAAGAAAATCTCTTCTTTCTACCACGTACTTCATCACTTTTTAAAAAGCAACTATGCTCTGGAATATTCCTTGTAGATCTATTCCTCTGCATTAATCTCATTTAAAAAAACCCCCAAAACCCAATAAAAATAAGCACATTCAGCAAGTGACCCACTCAGAACATGGCAAAAGGAAAGCCCTGTTGCAGCCAGACAGATAAACAACAGCTGCATCTATCCAACTGCTGGTGGTCCCCTGGTTTTAACTGAGCTTCTGTTTTTCTAAGGGATCAAGACTAAGTCCCTGCTCTATTTGTCATCGCACAAAGGCTGCAGGGTCAAGACGGAGCACGGTGGCTCCAGCAGCATCAGGAAGAAATCCTGCAGCAGAACAGCTGATGTGGAAAGAATCAATTCTGCAACAGGGCTCCACTGCAGACAGGGGCTGAGAGGAGGAGGCCGAGGTTAGAGACACGTTGCTAAGAGGATACATTAAACTGCTGCAATACAATTTCAATCCTGGATCAATGGACACTTGATTTATCTGCCTGCACCTAACGAAGTTAAAAGCTAATGAACATAAGTCAAAACCAAAGCACAACGTCACAAGGAGCCCTCTTCCTGCTCAGCAGAATCATTTCTCTTATACAGAACCTGGGCAAGAGACCAACATCTAAACCCCTGACCAAACACAGGTGGTGTTCTGAATGCAGTCACTGCAGGCCCTGCAGCCACCCACCCACACGGTGACGGCGGCAGCAACATGAGACAGCAGAGCTTCCTCAAGTGGAGTCCCTCAGGGGTCTGTACTGGGACCTGTGCTATTCAACAGATTCACTGATGACCTGGGTGAGGGACCAGAGCACACAGTCAGCCAGTTTGCTGATGACACAAACTGGGGGGGTGGCTGCCACCCCAGAGGGCTGTGCTGCCATTCAGCAAGACTGAGACAGGCTGGAGAGGTGGGTGGGGAGAAGTGAATGAGGTTTAACAAGGGCAAGTGCAGGGTCTGGCATCTGGGGAAGAACCACCCCAGGTACCAGTATAGGCTGGGGATGGATCATTCGAATGCAGCACAGGGGAAAGGGACCTAGGAGTCCTGGGGGACAGCAGGATGACCATGAGCCAGCAATGTGCTCTCATGGCTAAGAAGACCAACGGCATCCTGGGGTGCATGAGGAGGGGGATGGTTAGGAGGTGGAGAGAGGCTCTCCTCCCCCTCTATTCCGCCCTGGTGAGACCACACCTGGAATATTGGGTCCAGTTCTGGGCCCCTCAGTTCAGGAAGGGCACACAACTCCTTGAAAGAGTCCAGCACAGGGCCACCAAGATGATAAAGGGAGTGGAACACCTTCCTGATGAGGACAGGCTGAGGGAGCTGGGCCTCTCTAGCTTGGAGAAGAGGAGACTGAGAGGTGACCTTATTGGCGGTGGCAGTGATAGGACACGGGGCAACAGGTGCAAGCTGGAGCAGAGGAAGTTCCATGTGAATATAAGGAGGAACTTTGTCACTGTGAGGGTGATGGAGCCCTGGGACAGGCTGCCCAGAGAGGTTGTGGAATCTCCTTCTCTGGAGACATTCAAACTCCTTCTCTGGAGACATTCAAACCCTGGACATGTTCTTGTGTGACCTAACCTAGGTCACACAAGACGATCTTTTAAAGTCCCTTCCAACCCCCAACCATTCTGTGATTCTTGCCTTCCCACCAGAACTGATTTTAATTTGACCAACCTTTGGCTGGCAGCGTATAAGGCGCAGGAGCTGTGGGTGTCTGTCAGTCTGATACACCGATGTGGTACTCGGTTTTTAACCGTGTGGGGAGAATCCCCCTGCTGCTGCCAGCGTAACTCCGGGCAGCGAGGTAACAACCGACCTGCCCGTGTGTCCACAGTGCCATCCCATCCTCATCACTTCAGGATGCTGATATTATCTTTTCAAAACAACTCTGTCAGACATGCCACACCTGAAAACTAGTCATCAAACCACTCTACCTGTTAGTTAATTATCTGAAATACTTTCCATGTTGTCCAGCCCCTCCGGTTTCATTTCCTTCTTCCTCCTTTTCCCCCTGTGGCACATTATTGGCACATTCCCAGCTTCCTCCTGCTCTGGGCAACAACATTCCAATTCTACCATGGGATACACTACACATAGGAAAAGCAGAATGGGAACCTTATCTACTCTGGCTTTGCTGCTGTTATCTGAGTGACTGGGGACGAGTCCAATTCCCTTGGTCACCTCATCTGTGTAACGAGTCCACTGCTGCTACAACCTGCCCCATGCAGGTACTACTGAAATGTCTTGAATGATGATGCACAAGCCCTTGAAGTTTGCTTGTTAGTGGCCATGTTTAACTGGTTTTGGCCCTGCAGAGACCCTTGGCCATGTCTAGGCTGTTTGTTCTTGGCTCACAGCACCACAGTGCCTGTCAAATGAGAGCACTGGGGATTTCTGAACTGTGGCTGAGGCTACATCTACATTTGAAGAGATGCACTGGAGGGTGAACCAGCTGCTTCTGAGAGCCAGCACCCACATGGTATTGACTGCAGGCTGAATATGAGCCAGCAGTGTGCCCAGGCGGCCAGGAAGGCCAAGGGCATCCTGGCTTGTGTCAGAAATAGTGTGGCCAGTAGGTCTGGGGAGGGGATTGTGCCCCTGGACTGGGCACTGGGGAGGCTGCACCTTGAGTGCTGGGTCCAGTTCTGGGCTCCTCAGCATCAGAAGGACATGGAGGTCCTGGAGCGAGTGCAGAGAAGGGCAACCAGGCTGGGGAAGGGGCTGGAGGGCAAATCCTCTGAGGAGCAGCTGAGGGAGCTGGGGGTGTTGAGCCTGGAGCAGAGGAGGCTGAGGGGAGACCTTCTCCCCACCTCCCCTGCCCTGCCAGGAGGGTGCAGAGAGGTGGGCGCTGGTCTCTTCAGACAGGGGACAGGAGCTGGGACAAGGGGCAATGGGCTCAAGCTGTGCCAGGGCAGGGTCAGCTCAGCTGGGAGGGCAAAGTTCTTCCCTGAAAGAGTTGTGGGGCTGTGGCACAGGCTGCCCAGGGAGGGGCTGAGTCCCTACCCCTGGGGGTGTTTAAAGAAAGGGCAGATGAGGTGCTCAGGGATCTGGTTTAGCTCAGGATGGGAATGGTTGGACTTGATGATGTTAAAGGGCTTTTCCAACCTTGTGATTCTACAGGTTACCCTGTGGACTAGCACACAGTATGGGCTGTAGAGGTTACCCTGTGGACTTGCTCTTACCCTGAACACCCAGCAGGACCAGAGTGCATCTCCCCATTCAGTTTCATTCCAAAGATGAAGAGGTTGCACCAGATGCAAGACTAATCCAAGATGCAATCTGATGGGTGAGGAGCAGAAATTTGATGCCAGAGCACTCTCCTAATGGAAATGAAAACCTTCATGTAGATGTGACCTCAAGAGGACACAGATAATGTGGCAAGAGGATAATGTGATAGACCTGGCCAAGGGGAAACAGTTACAGGGACAACTGAAGAATTGGGGGCATCAGGGACTGGTTCATACACAGTACCACAAAGAAAAGAAAGTCCTCTTTATAGGCACTTCAGGGTTGATTTTGAAGCTTTGGACTGTAAATAAATCTTTGATTTCAGCAACAAAGACACACTGCAACAACGAAACCCAGCAAATTACTAGTTTGCCATAAAAATCTGCTGGGGTGTGTGTGTGGGGATGATGTCAGACATTCAGATGTCTGAACACCTTGAGTGTTTTAACTGCACCTCAGAGGTACTGACAGGTTTAAGTTTGACTTGGGCTATTCAGATAAAACTGTTTCATTGCTAAATTATATTTTTCATGTCAATCGTTATTTAACCTGATGCCAGAAAGAAAACTGCCACTTTCAATCAGTTTTCATTAACCCTTCTCTGAAATTTACACTTTTTCTCATACTAAAAAACCACCAACCAACCAGTTGCAACGTAGTACATATGAAATAATAAAATGAGTAAGTCTGTGCTATAGTATTCTCCTTAAAAAATTTCTTTCTCTATTTTTTTATCCCATCAAATTGTTGTCTTTCTTTAAATGAATTCCTAAATTTCACAGAATCACAGAATTGTAGGGATTGGAAGGGACCTCAAGAGATCATAAGGTCCAACCCCCCTGCCAAAGCAGGGTCTGGAATCTCTCCAGAGAAGGAGACTCCACACCCCCTGGGCAGCCTGTCCCAGGGCTCTCTCACCCTCACTGGGGAAAAGTTCTTCCCCATGTTGGTGTGGAACTTCCTCTGCTCCAACTTGCAGCCATTGCCCCTTGTCCTGTCCCCACAGACACTGAAAAGGGGCTGGCCATTTCCCCCTGCATCCCCTGCTTAAGATATTGATAAACATTAATTAGGTCCCCCCTTAGTCTTCTTCTCTCCAGGCTGAACAGCCCCAGCTCACTCAGCCTTTCCTCACAGGGGAGATGCTCCAGGCCCTTCATCATCTCCATAGCCTCCTCTGGACTCTCTCCAGGAGATCCCTGGCTGTTTTATCCCAGGGAGCCCAGCACTGGACACAACACTCCAGGTGGGGCCTGAGCAGGGCAGAGCAGAGGGGAGGAGAACACAATCAATTACTGATGGGAAAATGCAGTGACACCATCTGGGAACATGTGCTGCTGAATGGGATTCTCCTCTACCACTTGCCCTCACTTGCTGTAGAACTGGCTGTTCTTACATATATACATATCTCAAGTCATGGATTGTTTTAAGGCCCAGCCCCCAAAGCCTTTTGCCTTGTTAGTCCCAAGGAAAGAGCACCCAGCCTTCCTGGGCAGGCTGCGGGAGAGACAAAGGCATTGAAAGGCTGTGAGAGACACCAGAACCATGGGTGGAGAAGCCTCCCACCAGAGCATCTCCCAGGAGGTGGGTGTTCATCTGAGCCTATGGGGAGCTCAGCCTGGGCACAATTCTCCTCCTCTCGTCTGTGCTGCCCAATGTTCTGCTGCTTTGCCAGCCTGAACCTGCAAACTCAGCGAGCAGTTCCCTGGAACATCTCAAAGAAGGGAGAGGACCAAGGACAAGAACCTGACGGCTCACCGAATCGACTCTGTCTCTAGCAGAGGCGCTCCCTCCCCTACACAAAGCAGCAACTCTCATTTTCTTCAGAAAATGAAGTGGAGACACTTGCTTGCTTCTTTCTCTACACTTACTTTGT
This sequence comes from Hypotaenidia okinawae, assembly GCA_027925045.1. NCBI lineage: Eukaryota > Metazoa > Chordata > Aves > Gruiformes > Rallidae > Hypotaenidia > Hypotaenidia okinawae. Next base: position 804,993 of record BSDF01000012.1, on the reverse strand, counting down.
TTGCCTAAAGCAGGATGGCAAAATGCTTTCCTTATTTTTTCTTTTTTAATTGCCTTAGATTAATTTACATTACCACTGGGAATGAGAACTGTTGTTTACTCTTCAGTGATGCTTACTACTTGCAAAAAGCTCACCCAAACCACAGGCCAGCAGATTCCCAGCTAACACTCACTGATTACCATTGCTAAGCCGTCGCTTGGCTCTACATTCTGATATCAAATGGACACTGATGGGTCTGGATACATTGGGGTGATACAAGCACAGCGATACACCTTCTGCCCACGAGCCTGTTTTTGCAAGGAAGTCATAAAATCTATTCTGATAAGGAACACCCCTCCCATTTTCATTTCATGATGAAATGCTTTGGTGTAGAGGAAACAATTTGATTTCCCCCCTCCTGTCTCATAACAAGCACTAAAAAGGCGTGACGGACCTTCCTGACGCATCACATGCAGTGGGAACTCCCCAGGGACAGGTAGAGATAGATTTGGCTTACACACCCTCCCCTTTTATTTTTCAATAATAATGTGAGTCTTGTGATCAAAATGGGTTGTATTTTTCAGTTCACATCCTCCCCTGAAACCAGCTCTGAGCAGGAGCCCGACAGCTGCCATCAGGTACCCCTGGTTTCAGGGGAGGATGTGAAGAAAAAATACAACCCTGCAGGCATTTTGATCACAAGACTCACATTAGTATTGGGGAAAAAAAGGGGGGGCAGGGTTAAGCCAAATCTATCTCTACCTGTCCCTGGGGAGTTTCAAGCTGGCTACTATTAAACAGATTTTGTTATCACAGAATCCCAGCCTGGTCTGGGTTGGAAGGGACCCCAAGGATCACAGAGCTCCAACCCCCTGCCACAGGCAGGGACACCAACCTCCAGGCCTGGAGCTACACAAGGTTGCCCAGGGCCCCAGCCAACCTGGCCTAGAACACCCCCAGGGACGGGGCACCCACCCCCTCTCTGGGCAGCCCCTTCCAGCCCCTCACCACTCTCTCTGCAAAGAACTTCCCCCTATATCTAATTTAAACTTTCCTTCCTTCAGCTTCACTCCATCCCCCTTGTCCTGCCAGTCTCAAGCCATAACTACACGGTGTAAAGATGAACGTAACCAACTTGAAATGCATTTTTTTAAAAAGATTTAAGTTCTCTTTAATGAGAAAAGACAGTCAAACCCCCAGACAAAACACACACATGAACCCCAGGTAGGGAACACAGATGAAAATGCATCCAAAGAACCCCACAGAGGTTTATTCCTCTTACTGCAAATATTCATAAACTGAACTCTCACACAGACTACAACTCTCTCAAGAACATCAGGGCCTGCAACAATCTGCCCCAGTTGGACTTTTAATACCTTGTTAAGGGAAAGCACTGGTTTGATTTCAAAAGCAGATGTGCTCTGTCTAAGCAACTCTTGCTACACAATAGTCACTAAGGAAAATACTGGGTGTTTTTAAAGCGTTGGTTTTGATGGGAATTAGAACCATTTGCGTATCTGAAGAGTTAGGGAAGGGCCTTGACTCAGCCAGGAGTTGTGCTGGGACTCTGCCAGCATCTCATTTTATCACCTGGAGCAAACTGCTTCCCCACACCTCCATTCCCCTCCTCTCCTCCATTCCCCATCTCTCCTCCGTTCCCCATCTCTCCTCCGTTCCCCCCACCTCTCCTCCGTTCCCCCACTCACCTCCGTTCCCCACACCTCTCCTCCGTTCCCCCCACCTCTCCTCCGTTCCCCCCCTCACCTCCGTTCCCCCCACCTCTCCTCCGTTCCCCCCTCACCTCCGTTCCCCCCACCTCTCCTCCGTTCCCCCCTCACCTCTGTTCCCCCCACCTCTCCCTCCGTTCCCCCCCTCACCTCTGTTCCCCCCACCTCTCCTCCGTTCCCCCCTCACCTCTGTTCCCCCCACCTCTCCTCCGTTCCCCCCTCACCTCTGTTCCCCACACCTCTCCTCCGTTCCCCTCCTCACCTCTCGGCTGTCACAGCACTGCTCAGTTTTCCCTTGCTCATCGCACACCCAAGGTAACAGGGCCAGAGTTGCTGTCGATTCTGTGAACACTCCAGCTAATTAACAGTAACGATCTCAGCCAGCCAGGTTTCAGACTCAGGCACTGCTTGGATGGCAGCACTGTACCAATACATCAGAGCTGGGATCAAGCCACACTACTTGACTAACTGAAGACGTGTTTTCAGGGAAACACCACAGGGCAATGGCTCCCCTTCTCTCTTCTCAGTAACCACAGGAAACAAACCCATCCCCCAGTCACAGTTCTAATCCACCTGGTCCAATTCCTGGCCAGTGTAGGCAATCCCAGAACCCCAGACTGGTTTGGGTAGGAAGGGACCTCAGAGCCCCTCAGTGCCACCCCTGCCACAGGCAGGGACACTCCCACCAGCCCAGGGTGCCCCAAGCCCCATCCAACCCGGTCTTGAACCCTGCCAGGGATCCAGGGTCAGCCCCAGCTTCTCTGGGCAGCCTGTGCCAGGACCTCCCCTCTCCCTGGAAGGATTTCTGCCTCCCAGCCCCTCTCCAGCTGCTGAAGGCCATCCCCCTGGGCCTGGCCCTGCCTGCCCTTGGCACCAGCCCCTCTCCAGCTCTCCTGGAGCCTCTTGAGAGACCAGGAAGGACTCAAGAGGTCTCCCGTCAGCCTTCTCTTCTCCAGGCTGAACCAGCCCAGCTCTCACAGCCTGGCTCCAGAGCAGAGGGGCTCCAGCCCTCAGGTCATCTCCGTGGCCTTCTCGGGACTTACTCCAACAGCTCCATGTCCTTCTTGTCCTGGGGACCCCTGAGATGGTGGCAGCACTGCAGGTGGGTCTCCCCAAAGCAGAGCAGAGGGGCAGAATCCCGCCCCTTCTAACTCTGAAACCCCTTAATTATAAAGTATTTAAAATACTTTATTTAAATGACCGTAATGCTCCTGAGAGTTTCCTCTGGACGAAGCACACAGCTTCTCATGTAGGATATCTTGGTTGACATGTGCCAGTCCTGTACAAGGGATTTACTGGAATATCAGCCTACATGTTTTCCCCAAGAAATATCTTGGAAGTGAAAAATGATTTCCCTCTGTTTGAGGTCTGCTGCCACTTCAACTGACATCGCAGCAACAGCTCTGGCAAGCTGGAGTTTCAGGACAGGAGACTGAAAAGCTGTTTATGTATCCAGCTGTTACTTACTCATTTCTCCTAATGTCTTGACCAAACATCGACTTATTTAACTACTAGTTTCTTACATGTCTCTAGTGCACTCTGGATCTACAGACAGAGCAATACTACTCGCAGCAGTACTGGGGTTTTCACACTCACTTCTCTGTTAAAGACCATATGGATCTGCTGCTCCCTCACCAGCTACCTCAGCCCCCTGTTTTTATAGAACGGAGAGGAGGTATGAGGAGGTTTGGGAGCTCCCACCAAAGACACACAAACCCATCCTGCACAAATAAAGCAAGGTTATTCCCCAAACATGCACAGGCAAAGCCTACAGCAAGAGGGGCATGACCTGTGCTGTCACGTCACCTCCTTCCCCAAGCGAGGGTATTAAAAAGCAGGGACGTGTCACACGGTGCTGAGGGGGAGAATGAGAGAGGGCTCTAGTGCAGGGGTGAAACGCCCACGGGCTCTTGTAGCTCCATGGCTCACACTCAGAATAGCAGGGCCAGGTACCAATTCCTTCTCTCTTCTGATTGTCCTTCAGCACCTTCAGTAATAACACATCAATGGGAAAAACCATGCAGGATCCACTTATTTTTTAAAGACTTGGGCTCCACATTTAGCAGATTACTCCTTTTTGGAGGGGAGAGAGGCAATAGGAGAGGCAACAGGAGAGGGGAAACAATATAAAAACACAGAGAATAAATACCCCACCAGGATCATTCTAGCACAGTGACAATTCACAGTTTCAATATTGAAATCAGGCAAATTTGACTGCCCATTATTAAAAATGAGTGTCAGCTTTCCTTGCAGTATAAAACCTGTGAGCCTATTCAGGTTGTCCTGTCAGGACTGCCAGGAAAACACAGGACATCAGAAATGAGAAGAGAGTCTATTTCCAGACTCAGATGCTTGACGGTCGCACCCCGTTACAGACACAGGCAATCCCTCTGCCTTGGTCTCCAAACGCCGCTCGGCCGCCTCCGATCTTACTCTGTAATTTAGCATCTCTGAAACAGAAGCAGCCAATTAAGGCCACATCCACAGGGTTGTTCCCCCACCTCCAGTGCAAGACTGAAAAACTCTGGTACTTCCCTTTGCGACACGAGGCTAGGTTTGATTACAAATTAAAGAGACATCTGTCAATCATCAGGACCCTGTTTATGAATTATAAAGGAGATGCCTCGGCGCTTGTGACGAACACCAAGCTAAAGCTAATCCTGCCACTGTGCTCCTCATCTGAACAAGAATAAATCCATGAAAAACAAACATCCATCAGGATGCAATGAATGCATCCTGGACTACAGCCGATCTTCACCCCGATGACTTTTATTTTCCCCTATAAGCCATAACAATCAGCTGTCACTCCACAACAGCCGCTGGCCACGCTGAATACCCTCACACGTGCTAAACACCATTTCAACGCTGTGGGCAGCTTTGGTCCCTGAAACACCCGTCGCTGGCAACACCTCATCTTGTGAGGCAGCAGCTGAGCTGCCAGGAACAACCATTTCATCAACTATTAGACAACAAATGGAAAATGAAATCCCTGGCTTGGGTAAGTGGTATTACGGTGAGCGTGTATGCCTCTCCTCGCCTTTCTGGCAGCAGAGACTTCTACCAGACCAAGAAACTCTACTGGGAATTTGGGATAACCCAGAGAGGGGATATAAAATGGGGGCCCAAAGCCTCCAAGCCCGTTGCACAGCTCCCACACACTCACAGATGTTCCAGTTCATTCCACTAATAAAGAATAAAGAATAAATAGGGGTGAAGGGCAGGAAACACATACCAGTATGCAACAAGGGTTTCTCAAAACATATCAAAGCTTTCTGCTCCTCTGGGTTCTTTCTCTGCCTCTACCTAAATCCCAGCCATAGATACAGACTGGGAGAGGAGCTCCTGGAGAGCAGCCCTGAGGAGAAGCACCTGGGTGTCATGATGGATGAGAAACTTCCCCTGAGCCAGCAGTGGCTCTGGCAGCTGGGAAGGGTGATGGGATCCTGGGCTCCATCAGCAGAGGGGTGGCAGCAGGGACAGGGAGGGGATTGTCCCTCTCTGCTCTGCCCTGGGGAGGCCCCAGCTGGAGTCCTGTGTCCAGAGCTGGGGCCCCCGGACAAGAGAGATGTGGGGCTGTTGGAGAGGGGTCAGAGGAGCCACGGAGATGCTCAGAGGGCTGGAGCAGCTCCCCTCCGGAGAGAGGCTGAGGGAGCTGGGCTGGGTCAGCCTGGAGAAGAGAAGGCTGTGGGGGGACCTCATTGCAGCCTGCCAGTCCTTGAAGGGAGCAGAGGAACAGGAGGGGAATCAACTTTTAAAAGGGCAGACAATGGCAGGACAAGGGGGAATGGAGTGAAGCTGAAGGAAGGAAGGTTTAGATTAGATATTAGGGGGAAGTTTTTTCCAGAGAGAGTGGTGAGGGGCTGGAACAGGCTGCCCAGAGAGGGGGTGGATGCCCCATCCCTGGGGGTGTTCAAGGCCAGGTTGGCTGGGGCCCTGGGCAACCTTGTGTAGCTCCAGGCCTGGAGGTTGGTAGCCCTGCCTGTGGCAGGGGGTTGGAGCTCTGTGATCCTTGGGGTCCCTTCCAACCCAGACCAGTCTGGGATTCTTCTTGACAATAGGATGTAGAATTTCTTTTAACACAAGTACCTTTTAGCCATTAATTTTACTCATTAAAACCCAAACGTGACGGGTGAAGCTGTCCAGGTGTTTCAAACAGCATACACCCCATACATGCACCACGCAGACATCAACTGAAGTCATGGTGTGCAGTCAGATACAAACACCCTCAGGAGGTTTTGAATCTCTTTGCCAAGTCAACTGTGAATACAGTCATAAAACAAGAAATGAAAACTAGTACATGCAATCAAAGCATCCCATAATTTTTGTTCCGCCTTCCTGCAATGCGCCGTGCACTGGCACACATTAATCTAGCACTAATTTAATCTAAATTACAGCAATTTATTTAAAGTGCATGCCAGCTTTAAACATGAATAGTCCATTGAACGTGGAGTGTCAGAGCTGTTTAGGTCCCAGTTTCATGAAGTTTGGGAGCTGGGGTGGTGGGTTTACTCAGTTTGGTCTCTTGGCAAGCCTCGACAGAAGCAGGGGCCATAAAGAGGGACTGAACATAAGAGGGACTGAACATAAAGAGGGACTGAACATAAAGAGGGACTGAATAAAAGCCCCTTTTAAATGGGGATTGAGTCAAGAGAAGCAGCTAAACTGAATTAAACCAGCTCTTTGGCAATTTCGAACATACATGCAGCCATGAGAATCACAAAGGCTGACTTTCACTGAGGAAGGCTAGCTAAGTGATGCAAATTAAAATCAAAATTAAACAACAACAAACTCCTCTTTGGGCATTAAAGAGGAGAACACACTGGTGTGTTTACAGACAACCCACAGTGAAGGGTACACAGCCAGGAACGAAATACGCTCAGAGTTTGGCTTTGGGTTTACAAAACACGTTTCAAAGTCGGTTTGCAACTTCAGATGCTGTTTATGTTCCTAAAACACAAGTTTCAAAGCCAGGCTTAGGACCTGCTCAGCTCTCCTTCACATGGAGCCGTTCTGGTACTCCAAGACAAGGACCAAGCTGGAAAAGCTTTCACTGACATACAAGTGGATTTTAGAAGCTTCATCAGGCAACCAGCACCAAGGTGGTGTTACTACATTCACTGCTTTTAGACTTCTCAACAGAGCTGTGGCAGCCCTGAAGTCTTTCATCTCAATGGTGAGGATTTGTGTGTGCAAATTCCTTGATAACCGTGACAATGTGTGTGCACAGCCCTAAAGCCTTCTGTATTGTTACCTACACTTGAGAGCAGCTTTCTGACAGGAGCCCTGTGAATACTGTGTGGGTATCGTGTTTCCATAGGGCAACAAAGCCCTAAGTGTGCTGAGTAAAATCCAACCCACTTGGCTATATGTTGGTGTAACAACAGTGAGAAGATTGCTCCAGAGGAGAGAACATTCCCCTGCTAGTCTCGTTCGCAAAAGATACTCATCACAGGGGATTTTCCATTCTCCTCCTTTTGGATCTTCTCCCCCAGAGGAGATTGGCAGGATCTCTCTCGCTTCTCCACCTCGTGGAGCTGGGTGTTCCCTTTGCAGGTTCGTTGCTGGTTCCTGCTCCCACGAGATCTGTGACTTGGTTTTGGCCAGTACTCTTTCCTCTCTACAGGCAGTCTGGATTCTTGTCCTCGAGGGTCTGGGCCCTTACTCCTCAGTTTGACTCTACAAATCCCTTCTCTGGTGGGCTCTAAGACCTCTGAAACCACTCATGTACTCCATGGTGACCTCTTCCCATTTTCCTGGCATTAAGACGCATAAAAACGTACAAGAGAGAAAGAACATGAAGACACTTGTGTTTGAGTGAAGAAATAGAACAGTCTTTGGGAAAAGACCCAGCAGAGTCCTTCCCTTTCACTCCATGGACCTTTTTCATCTTGCTGAAACATCACATATTTTTAGTACTTCTATAGTCTCCATGGACTGAGAAAGTATTTCCTGTATTACCTTGATAATGGTCTGGCTGCACAGTATGTGACCATATACAAAAGTCTCTAAAAAAATTACCTCTGTAATACGTGAGAGAGCCTGAGAACTTCAATTTTGTATCTGTGAAATCATCCCAAACAGGTCCTGAAGTAACAGGGCTTGGACCAGACAAGGGCAGAAATTAAATTCCTCTTAAAATTATTATGGAAAACACCCAAAAGTGCAACCGAGTTTTCCAAATCAGAGCACAAGCCTGCTGGTGCCAACTTTGGGATTTCTTTCAGCACAAGCCAAAACTGGTCAAAAAGAAGTTGTATTTGCCTCCTAGAACAGAATAATGGAGCTTAGAGATATGGAAACCACAGAGTGTTTCATGTATCTTGATTTAAATACGGCTTTTGGCATTGCCTCACATGACATTTCCAAAAGCAAGCAAGGATGCTCCAGGCGAGGCCACTACAGAAGTGGATTCATAACCAGCTGGAAAAATCCCACACAGAGTAGCTGTGAATGCTCTGGTGTCCCAGGAAAGGCCCCATGGCGCTGGGCGTACCCCATGCTGTGCCCAGTGATCAGCCCATGTATTGATTCTTGGAGCAGTGGCAGTGCTCGCAAGGTTTACATGCACGTGAGGCCTGGAGGGCTGCAAGGTGTGCCCCACAGGGCACACAGAGCGTCTCAGAGTGTGGTATCCCAGTGGAGAAACAGCCTGAAAATCAGCAACAGCTTGACACTCTCACAGAACCACAGAACATTAGGAGTTAGAAGGGACCTTGAAAGATCATCTACTCCAACCCCCCTGCCAGAGCAGCATCACCCAGACTAAATCCCACAGGAACATATCCAGGTGGGTTTGAATGTCTCCAGAGACGGAGACTCTCCTAGTTAAGCAAAAAGGGTCCAAAGTTTCAGTAACAAGAACTTGGAAACCCAACTGTAGCTGGGAATTTTTTTGATTGGTTTCAGGCCAGGAGAGCTAACGTATCTTCTAAGAGGGGAATCCGACCCACTGAAATCTCCGAACCCGAAGCCACCTCAAACAATCCCATGCCACCCAGGTAGAGAAATGCCAGATTTTCACCAGGCTCTTAGCTGAACTGTGGTGACTCCAGGAAGTTCCAATCAGACTTGAGATGTTCTCTACCCTGCAGGGGTCAGGGAATCCCCAGCCAACCCTACCAGCTCGGGTCCACCTCATTTCACTCCCATCAGCCTTGAGATAGACTCATGGCCAAACTCTGCAGTACCAACATGAAATTAAATTAGTCGTGCAGCAATGGCCTGGACAGAATTTAATTACAAGAAGAAAACATCGGTTTAGGTCAATGAATGGTGTCTTCAAACTCTGCAGAATTAGGAGTTGCGTACCACAATTCAGCAGAGGAATTGATACCACGCAGCACAACTGAAGTGGTGTTGCACCTTAATCAACACTGGTTTGTAATTTCAAGCTGTGCCACCAATACCAGACATTTGTGTTTCTCCTAAGGAGATTGGCAGGGAAATACATACAACAAAACTGGCATAAGCTGACTACTGCATTACAGAGATATCCAGAGAGATAAATGAGGTCCAGTCATGCATCTCAGACCAAGAATCTTTCCACATCATAAAATACTACTAGTTAGGAGAGATCTCAGGAGTTCACCTATGCGCCCTGCATGCAGAGAACAGCCACCTTGGTGGCTCAGGGCCTGGTCTGGGTGGTGTCTTGAGTACCTCCAAGAACAGAGACTTCTCAACCTCCCTGGGCAACCTGTTCTGACTGTGATATCCTCGCTGCGAAACTGTTTCCTCTGATTTGAAATTCCCTTTTTGTGGTCTTTCCCTGCTACCTCCACCTGCTCTGAGCCCTCCATCACCTGGTTGAGCAGTAAGATGTTGTTTGGCTTCCATTCTTCAGAAGTTATGAAACTCATTTCCCTGAGTCACAGAACACCTCAGTACATCATCTCCTCCAGCTCCCTCATTACCTTGGTGGGTCTCCACTATGCCAATGTCTTTCTTCTCTTGGGAAGCTCAGAACTATCCTAAGGTGGTCTTAACAATGCAAGGTAGGGGAAAACAATCGCATCCCTCGACCTCCTGCCTACCTCCTGCCAAGTCCTTTTCTACAAAGCCACCCCCACCACTGCACGGGGTCACTTTGAACCCAATGCAGGAATCCTCACATGTCAGCGTTGAACTCTGAGGTTCCCACCAACCTACTCTCTCTATCTGCTGCTTCTCCCAGTCTGGTAGAACCTGCAAATCTGTCTGCTCATTCAGGGAGTGAAGCTACGAAACCTCTCTGTCCCAGAACCAAGCCCTGGGTAATGTTGCTCATGACCTGGGCTGCCAGTTAGTCTTCACCCTGTTCACTGTGAGGCCAGGAGCCCACTGCATGGTCAGCTCTCCACACGCCCAGCCATCCACCTGTCTGGCATGTATTTCCCCAGTTTAGCTGCAGGGATACTACTGGAGATGGTGTCAAAGGCTTTGCTAAAGCAAAGTAAACAATACTCACTTCTCAGCCACAGGGCCAAGCATTTAATCTTAGAAGGCTACTGGAATAGTTGGGCACAACTTGCCCTTGGTAAATCCATGCTGGATTTTCCCAGTCATCATCTCTTTCATGTACCCATAACATGGCTTCCAGGGGATGTTGCTTCATAACCTTCCCTGAAATGGAAGGGTTTAGCTGAGCTTTGTCTTTCCTAGTTCCACCCCAAAACATCCAGACAATAACCCTCACTTTTCTGCTCCTGTTTCCAACTTTTGTGGCTTGCTTTCTGTGTTTGAGCTCAGGTGAGACCTCCTTCCTTATCCCCACTGATCCCTCAGCACGCATGCGCAAATTCCCCCACTCTGGAAAAGACCACTCTTGTGCTTTTAGAAGATTGTCCCCAGCTGGTTTGCCTGTTCCTATCAACTCAACTTTCCATCGGAACCTACCAAAAAAGATCCCTGAACAATGCCTGTCTTGAAATCCAAGGCTGTGATTCTGCTCTTTGCTGGGTTCTCTTGGAACCCTAAATTCAAGCACCTCATGCTCACTCCAGCCAAGGCTGCTCTGACCTTTCAATCCCACATCAGTCCTTTACTGTTCTTGAATAGCAGGTCCAACAGCCCACCTCCACTAGTCATCCAGACACATGTAACTGCTGTCCAGAAATTCTCTTCAGTGTGCTCCAGAAAGCGCCTCCACACCACCAAGCTGCCATTCCAGCATGCACTGTATGGTTAAAACCCCCATCGAAATACCAGGGCCTGCAATCTTTGGTTGCCTGAAGAAGGCTTAATCTCCTTATTCCTCTTGATGAGCTGGTTTCTAGCAGACACGCACAACCATGTTGTCCTTCTATCCTCTGATCTTTAGGCATAAGCTATCTGATGGCTCATCACCCTCTCTGAGGTGAAGCTGTGGGCATTCCAGCCACCCCTCTGTGTACAGCATGACCTGCTTTCTTGTCTCCCTGCTCCATCCTTCCAAAAGAACCTGGACCCATCCCTTGGAGTATCTCAAGATGTCTCTTCAATCCTGAAGGCCTCACAGACTTCTAATTCCCCCTCCTCGTTTCCCATGCCGGTAACATTAATTCACATGCAGACTATGATATAGATATATGCTGGGTATAGACGACTTTTCGGTGAAAAAACTAAAGGAATGGAGTAGAGTACCTCTACAAAAAGCCTCGACATGATGTACTACTGGATACCAGCAGCTTATTCATAGAATCACAGAATCCCAGCCTGGGCTGGGTTTGAAGGGACCCCAAGGATCATAGAGCTCCAACCCCCTGCCACAGGCAGGGCCATCAACCTCCAGGCCTGGAGCTACACAAGGTTGCCCAGGGCCCCAGCCAACCTGGCCTTGAACACCCCCAGGGATGGGGCACCCACCCCCTCTCTGGGCAGCCTGTTCCAGCACCTCACCACTCTCTCTGGAAAGAGCTTCCCCCTAATATCTAATCTAAACCTTCCTTCCTTCAGCTTCACTCCATTCCCCTTGTCCTGCCATTGTCTGCCCTTTTGAAAAGTTGATTCCCCTCCTGTTCCTCTGCTCCCTATAGGGACAGGAAGGCTGCAATGAGGCCCCCCCACAGCCTTCTCTTCTTCAGGCTGAACAAGCCCAGTTCCCTCAGCCTCTCTTTGTAGGGGAGCTGCTCCAGCCCCCTGAGCATCTTCGTGGCCCTAGTATGAGTATCCATCTCATTCCCTTCAAGATCACATTCCTACACCCCTCACAAGGACAGCACAGAACAGCAGCCACTAACTTTTGCCACAGTGAAGAACAAGAATCACTCCAGCGACTCTGCAATGCTGAAGGTGATACAAAGCATCCTGAGCAACGCTTTGACATCGTTGCTTAAATAACACAGCATATTTGTTTACAGTCTAGGATTTCTTCTCTTCATCCAGCATTGGATACCCACTCCCTTTGTCACGTGCGTGCCTGAGGACTTGTCAAATGCTTGTCACGTAGGGGTGGCGGGGGAACCATCTGCCTCCCTCCCCCAAAGGCACCTCCTTTCACTTCTTGCCACCTGTTCTTTCTGCAGTCCCCAAACGGCGCTTCCGAGCGATGCCAGATCTGCTGGAAAAGGCCAGGTTACAGGTCCTGGCTGCATTCCTCAGGCTTGTCACTAGCATTTAACCTCCAGGAGGAAAACCCAAACCTATCCATTCCTGAGGCTTTCACAGCCCACACAAAGTGAGGCCGTGAAAGGAGGCCGGGAAATAGCTCTGTTACAACCGAGACAGTCAGAGGCCGACCCCTCAGGGCCTAGCTGCCAGCAAAAAAGGCTGGGTTTGGGTAAAAAAGAATGGAGGGGGGATAAATCCTGAGTGGGGAAGCAATTCCCAAAGTGCAACGAAGGTTCTTCCTTTTCACTGACATATGCTGGAGTCCTTCATGGTGGCATTTGCAGGATTTCAGTGATTTCATCTATCTCTTAAGCTATAAGGCAAAGGGAGGAGCACTGAGACAGCCCGACACTGGCAGAGGGCAAATGCAGAGCAATGTAGTAATGGAGGCACCTCCCTTTCTTTCCATGGGGCTGAAGTCCTCCCTCAAAGGCAGAACAAAATCCCCCAAGCTAGTCGGCCCCCCGGGGAAGGATGCTGTCTGAGAACTGGGGACACCAAACTTCAAAGTGTTTCGCCCGGAGATGGGATGCTTTCCAGCTCTCTTGCAAAATTCTACCCAAAGCAGGGGGATACTGGTAAAAGAGTGTGTAACTCCGACATCTGAATCCTATTCCTTCTCCTCCCTCTCTTTCAACCTTCTCAATGACACTTTTCCTAAAATCTCTCCTCAAAACTCTCCTAAAAGCTCTCTTCTATATCCTGCAGCCATCGCTGAAGTTAGGGATTCTGCGTGTCCAATCCACTCCCGAGCAGACTTGTCTTTCCTAAACTGACCATGGAGACTTGGCAGAAGTTGAAAATAAAAACATCACTCTGATAAGCCTTCCAGTTAACTTCTTAGGGAGTCACATGCACGCACCCAGACTTCTGCTCAGTGGGCAGAAGACAAGATGAACCACCAAAATCCTGCTACGTGCCGAGGCAGAAATGCCTTCCCTCATCATCAGTGAGAGCACAGGGCTGCATCGGGGATGTCCCCACAATATTCCCTGTCCCCTTCTTCAACACTGACCCATTAAGAACATATGCCACCTCTCTGAGAAACTCCATATGGCTTTTACTTTCCCGTATCAATGTAATTTATTAAAGATCAATTGGATATCATAAGGAAAAGGGCTAACAGGGAACAACTGGCCAATAGCCAGGTGTTTGCCAGTTCCACTCAGAAAGGAGAAAGCAGAGACCAGCAAGGGAAGGGCCATACTGCTAATTGGGACCAACGGGACTGATCAACACTTAACACTTAACTCCATCAGCAGAGTGGTGGCAGCAGGGACAGGGAGGGGATTGTCCCTCTCTGCTCTGCCCTGGGGAGGCCCCAGCTGGAGTCCTGTGTCCAGAGCTGGGGCCCCAGGACAAGAAAGATGGGGAACTGTTGGAGAGGGGTCAGAGGAGCCACGGAGATGCTCAGAGGGCTGGAGCAGCTCCCCTGTGGAGAGAGGCTGAGGGAGCTGGGCTGGGTCAGCCTGGAGAAGAGAAGGCTGTGGGGGGACCTCATTGCAGCCTGCCAGTGCCTGAAGGGAGCAGAGACACAGGAGGGGAATCAACTTTTTAAAAGGCTAGACAATGGCAGGACAAGGGGGATGGAGTGAAGCTAAAGGAAGGAAGGTTTAAATTAGATATTATGGGGAAGTTTTTTCCAGAGAGAGTGGTGAGGTGCTGGAACAGGCTGCCCAGAGAGGGGTGGGTGCCCCATCCCTGGGGGTGTTCAAGGCCAGGTTGTCTGGGGCCCTGGGCAACCTTGTGTCTGTGGCAGGGGGGTTGGAGCTCTGTGATCCTTGGGGTCCCTTCCAACCCAGACCAGTCTGGGGTTCTATAATGTTTGATTGAAATCCCTTTTTGAATTGGCAAAGTATTTCCCAGTGCCAGATAGGCATTTAAAAAAACCCACAAGTACTTTCTGTATTAACAAGAGCAGTTTGTCCTTAAATTAAGTGGGTTTAATTTTAATAACAAGATACCTGTCTATATACTACTATGTGGGGATACCTCTACCCTCTTTCCCTGAATATTCTTCCTTCTTTGCCACTCATGCATTGGGCTAATGTATTAAGATAAGGCATTGGATACTTATATTTTCTTTGACTGTGTATAAGACACCAGTATCACACCGAGGTCAGACACAGCACACTCAGTCCTAGTTCTTACTTCACTACTCAACAGCAAATCCAATGTGCTCTCAGCAATGCACCGTGTGGGTATATCCACTGCTGGAAAACAACACCTAAAATGCGTCACAGTGTTATGTCAGTGTGACACAGGGAGTGCACTGTTAAAACACACTGCAGGACACGTAAAGGATCAATACAACTTCGGGGGGTGTCTTTACACCCGCAACCAGACTCCGTCAACATGGCATCCATAATCCTTTGGCAGCATGCAAAAGAGAAAGGACAGCATTATAAGGCAAAGTCCTTGAGTACAGCAGGACAGGTTGCCAGTACAACAGGATGGAGAAACCACTGGAGAGGGAAGGGAAGAAGGGTGAGACCACAGGAACTAAAATAGTAACAGTAACAGCAATTTATAGACTGCTGCTGGGAACTGAGAAAGCTCAAACTTGGGCAGGGCTTCAGAACCCAGGTACATTGATTATTCAGTATATTTCAAATGTGGAAAATATGGAATAATGCTTCTGCTTCCAAGATCTGGAAACCCCTTCAGTGATTCGTGCACACAGCAGAAATAAAGTTACTTTGAACAATTTCTCTGGCAACCCAATGGCAGCAGGCCGTTGATGGATCCAGATGCCCAACACTACTGTGAGGCTGACATCCCAGTAGCATTAAAGCTCCTGAATCCAGTAGAGGACAGCTTCCACTCCCCAAATAACCATGCAAACCACATGCATCTCTTCGGCCCACAACAACACATACCCATATCCCAACAAGAATCGGGAAGTTAAAGCACACAGCTACTCTATGAAACAATCAGGAAAGAAGCTCTCTGTCATTATGACACGCTCATAGCAGTTCACTCCGTGTATGGTGAACCCCAAAAGCAGGTTTGGCAGATTCACAGCTGTCAAAATTGCCAGTGTGAAGTGACATCATGCCTCTGGCATTGCGTAAGCCTGGTTCTCCCAAATCCTTTCCATCCACGTGAAGAGAAATCAGAGTTCTGAAACTATACCCCAAAAAGACAGGCAACACAGAAGCCTCCAGCAATAGAGAATTAGTGTTTTCTCATCTGACATGTCTCTTCCCTCACCCCTCTCACTATTGGTTTTCTTGTGCTCTCAGAAATTGTTTTTTCACAACTGTGTGACCTGAAGAGGCAAAAACAAGCTGATGTCTTAGCAACCATATCTGTATTGCCTTCTCCTGCTGGAAAAAGAGTAGTTCTTCAATCCTCACAGCAATTATTCTCCTTTAAACATCCAAAATACACCATGTAGGCACTACTGTGAGGAAGTGAGCACTGCTGGTAATTCCACTGATTGGAGCACAGTAACAAATATTTACCTGAAACTGCAGCTGGAACTCAAGAAGCAGTTGCAGTTTGCAGAATGATCAAGCTTACTGCTTTCAGGGGCTCTGGGATGGCTTTGGTGTAAAACTCTCCATTCGCCGGCCGCGCCGTAATCACTTGTTGTTCACTTTAGTCCTTTCAGCCATTGTTTTCACTTTGGCTACCTTACTATTGTTTTAAAATCTCAGCATGCAACAGCAATTCAGATTTCTGGCTGCAGTTTGTTATTTTCACTAAGCATATTCTACATATTTTCCAAAATACAAGGTGAACCCTAGAAAACTCCTTAATTTCCCCTAGGTAACTTTAAGCGTACAGAAAAACAACACTGCCTCACTCAAATCCCTTCTAAAAACACCCAAATCCTACTCTAGCTGAGTTACAGATCCAACCCATCATCCGGAAATGGCCCCTTGAATATTATTCCTCCCCGTATTTTGGCACTGCACTGTCCCTGTCCAGCTTACCGAGGTCAAGTATTATCAGCTGGGCTCCAGCCTGTGCGTTTCCAACATCGTTTTCCGCAATGCACTGATAGAATCCTTCGTCTGACTTCACCAGACCCAGAACTTGCAGATTGTGTTCTTTCTGAGGAGTAAAGGGATAACGTGACACTCAAAAATGGGTTGCAGATGCAAGACCAACAGTGGTGTTAGGGCACACGGCTTCTGAACAGCAACATGGCAAAGCGTAGTTGGGGTTCCCATCTGATTCCGTCTCTTTTGCACCAAAACCTCAAATTAAATGATATTAAAAACCAGCAGAAGCTGCTTCCACAGCTGCTTTTATGATATTTTAAGCACCGACTGCTACAACCTCAGGTATACCCAATTACACACCGTTAAGTTCTCAACCCTGTCTCAATGATGACTTTCACTACACCTAGCATTTCCCTCTAGAAGTACCGGACGTGCCAAAACACACAATCCACAGCTCTGTTCTCTTCATGTTGAAGCTCCTGTTTGAAGCAGGGATGTTCACCAATCCCAGACAGCTGCAGAAAACACAGTGAGCTCGCACTTCAACAGGCAACACCGGCTTTTTGCCAGCTGCGCATGCGTCTGTCTCTGGTAGAAGAGCTAAGCTATAAGGAAATCAACACATGCAATGTAAGCCTTAGTGATCGAGAAAAAGGAGTTGGAGAGCACTAAAGGTTTCAAGGAACCATTTTTGTCTTCCAGGCTCCAAACATCAATGGTAGAACAATTGGAAGCTGGGCCTACAAAAGAACCTCGTTCTTCTGCATAGGTATGAGAGGCCTGACAGACAGACCAACACCTTAAGAACCTGGAAAACAGTGTACTTACAACGATTTTGAAATAGTCGCTGGGGATCACCATGTCACCATTCTTGACCCATTTCACAGTTGGAGTAGGTTTTCCAGTCACCTCACACTCAAAGACGATGTCCATAGACTCGTGAGCATAAATATTTGCAGGCCGCTTGAGGAACTCTGGAGGAACTTGAAATAAAACAGAAGAGACAGAAGATGGTTTTAGCATCCCCACAAACACATCAACTGTGCTCATAATCAAAACCACAGTGAGACCCAACGGCAGCTTCAGGGACTCAGGCACAAGCAACAATGACAGATTTTCAGACCAGGGTTTGACAGGAGGTGCTACAAGCTCTGTATGATTTCAAAATGACATTTGGGGCAGTGAAAGAGCCAGCCATTTTCATCTGAAGTGACCTCTTGAGAATACAGGAAAGAAGAAACAGAACAGGGACGTATGAAGTGTTCAGAAGTATTTTTAAAATATCAAGAGACATAGATGCTGCTTCAGAAAATAACTATTTCCATGACTGAGGAACACGTTGTGGTCTCTGATCCACCACAGGCATGTTGCTGCATGCTGAAGAGACCGCAGCGGGCAGTGGATTTCAGGCATTATTTTGAGACTTAACAATGGCAAGTGTAGGGGCAATGGGTGCAAGAGCTGGAGCAGAGGAAGTTCCACGTGAATATAAGGAGGAACTTTTTCACTGTGAGAGTGATGAAGCACTGGGACAGGCTGCCCAGAGAGGTTGTGGAGTCTCCTTCTCTGGAGACATTCAAGCCTGTCTGGATATGTTCCTGTGGGATTTAGTCTGGGTGATGCTGCTCTGGCAGGGGCTTGGACTAGATGAGCTTTCGAGGTCCCTTCCAACTCCTAACTTCCTTGACTCTTCACACCCTTCCTTCCCTGCTCACAGCAAATTGTTTAGTGCTTAATTGAGCCGCCATTTTATGCCCCTTTCACAAATAACAACTCTTGTGGTGTAAACTCCCCAGCAAGACAGCACAAGGTTGGTCAATTTATAAAACAGAAAGGCAGCAGGTTAGATTTTAAATGAAAAACCTGGGCTGAAAAAAATGGTTGTTGAGAACTTTTCCAATCATCTACATGCTGATGCCCAGTAAGTGCATCTGGAGCCCACACAGCACCAAACAGCCCATCAAACACACAGCGCTGAATTCACCCTGAGATTTTCTTTCCCAGTTTGCACAAGGCTGAGGAATGCTGTGCCCAGCACTGCCCAGGACTGCCTGCACATCTGGTGCCGGACCAGTAACATCCCGTAGATACGGAGCGCCAAAGATGGGCACTGCCCACCCCAGTACCACCAGAAAGGCTCCTTGTTTAAGTCATGTGATAAAGTTGTTACCTCAGCTCTCAGCTGCCTTTTTTATGTGTCCGTACGTACTCAGAGTAACAGTAAATAAAAGTATTTAAAATCCATAAAAATCCCAGAACTTTCTGGTAGTACAAGCCCCAAAGCAACCTGCATCTTCCCTGAAGGAACGTGCCGCTAAGAAGCACCCGGCTGCGTATGAGGACCCTCTGTTGCTTTAGGCAGGGCTGTTCACAGGCACGTCCAGTTTGAGTTATCATCTGTTATGAAGAATATTCACCCATTTCTTTGTTTTTACTACACTCACAGACCTAAGGACAGTTCCAGGAAAGTCAAACGTGACCTTCTGCCCTTCAATATTTACCCAAGAAAGTCAATACAGGAGGGCTGCAGGGTTTAGGCAAACATTTTACGCGCTTCACCTGTCAATGGGATTTATTTCATGCGAGGGAAAAGGAGGAGTACTTGCTCGTGCTTTACTCCAGCCCATGAAATGGCAGTAAAGGTTTATAGGCAGATTTAATATTTTGTAAAACAGACAGCTGGAGACAAGCAGCTCTCCAGAACCCCTCGAGTTTTAGAATATAAACTGAACAAGGGAACATTAACATATGGAAATATTTATTTATAGAGTAAGAGGATGGCTTACGGCTCAGATAAGAAAACTCCAGAAACTCCATAAAGACATACACGGACATTCATGGCTCAGAATCTCCCACACAGGAGCAAGAATCTGGGGCCAAATCATGGTGACTTCAGCCATCTAGTTCATAAAATCATTTCCATAAATTTACCCAAACTGCCATCAACTCCCCCTTAAAATGCTGCAGGTTTGTACTTGCTCTCCATATCAGATGGCCACCTCAACCCTATGGAACCCTGACGTCTTCTGGATTTATTGATGGCCAATCTGTGATGACTTACTGTTTATGAAAACAGGGCCTTTCCTTTTACGTTCTTCTTGCTCCCCAGCATTTCTCCTCAGTGTTTTTATTTACCATGAGCCACACTATGTACCTCCTCACGCCAGCCTTTCTCTCGGCAGGCTCCACGCGCCATGTTTGCTTAGCTCTGGTATGACAAGCCACCCGCACTCCCCCACACAGACCCTCTGCATTCATTCTGGGTTGAATTCATCTTTGTGGCCTGGAGACTTCCAATTCTTTGCATGCAATTTGAGATGAGTCTCCCCAGTGACTTGAAAAATGGCAGGAATACAGCGGTATCACTACAGCAAATATCCTGCCGGATCCGTTCTACTCCTGGGTTTGCCCTTTCCTAGACGCATGGGAAGATCATGGAAGAGATCCTTTTGGATGACATGTTGGAGCACATGAGGGATGAGCACCTGATCTGGGACAGCCAGCATGGCTTCACCAAGGGAAGGCTGTGCCTCACCACTCTGGTGACCTATGATGGAGTGACAGCACCAGTGGATAAAGGGAAGGAAACCGATGTCATCTACCTGGACTTGTGCAAGGCTTTTGACACAGTCCCCCACCACATCCTTATCTCTAAACTGGAGAGATGGGGATTTGATGGGTGGACCATCCAGTGGATAAGAAACTGGTTGACAGAACGCAGACAAAGGGTGGTGGTCAATGGGTCTGTGTCCAGGCAGAGGTCGGTGACAAGCAGTGTCCCCCAGGAGTCTGTCTTGGGACCGGGGCTCTTTAACATCTTGATCAATGACATCAATGATGGAATTGAGTGCACCCTCAGCAGGTTTGCGGATGACACCAAGCTGAGTGGTGTGGTTGATACAACAGAAGGAAAGGAGCCATCCAGAGGGATCCTGACAGGCTGGAAAGCTGGGCCTGGGTGAACCTAATGAGCTTCAACACCCCAAAGTGTCAGGTGTTGCACTTGTAAGGGCTGTGAGAATCCCAGCCATAGATACAGACTGGGAGAGGAGCTCCTGGAGAGCAGCCCTGAGGAGAAGCACCTGGGTGTCATGATGGATGAGAAACTTCCCCTGAGCCAGCAGTGGCTCTGGCAGCTGGGAAGGGTGATGGGATCCTGGGCTTCATCAGCAGAGGGGTGGCAGCAGGGACAGGGAGGGGATTGTCCCTCTCTGCTCTGCCCTGGGGAGGCCCCAGCTGGAGTCCTGTGTCCAGAGCTGGGGCCCCAGGACAAGAAAGATGGGGAACTGTTGGAGAGGGGTCAGAGGAGCCACGAGGATGCTCAGAGGGCTGGAGCAGCTCCCCTCTGGAGAGAGGCTGAGGGAGCTGGGCTGGGTCAGCCTGGAGAAGAGAAGGCTGTGGGGGGACGTCATTGCTGTGGGGGGACCTCATTGCTCTCTCCAACTCCCTGAAAGGACAGACAATGTCAAGACAAGGGGATGGAGTGAAGCTGAAGGAAGGAAGGTTTAGATTAGATATTAGGGGGAAGCTCTTTCCAGAGAGAGTGGTGAGGGGCTGGAACAGGCTGCCCAGAGAGGGGGTGGGTGCCCCATCCCTGGGGGTGTTCAAGGCCGGGTTGGATGGGGCCCTGGGCAACCTTGTGTAGCTCCAGGCCTGGAGGTTGGTGGCCCTGCCTGTGGCAGGGGGTTGGAACTCTCTGATCCTTGGGGTCCCTTCCAACCCAGACCAGTCTATGATTCTATGCATCCTACTGATGTCAGCCTGTGAGAGATCATTGCTCTCTCATCATCAGCTACTTTTAACTAAGGAGTATTCTTCTGTCAGTCTGCTTGATCAGTATTTTACGGTGTCATTTCCTTTCAGCCTCCTTCTCCTCACGCAGACAGACACAGGTGGAAAAGTGAAAACAGGATCTTTTCATATTTTCATCTAATTCGTAATGTGAAGGCTGAATAAGCTGGGGCTGTTCAGCCTGGAGAAGAGAAGACTAAGGGGGGCCTAATTAATGTTTATAATTATCTTAAGCATGGGATGCAGGGGGACATGGCCAGCCCCTTTTCAGTGTCTGTGGGGACAGGACAAGGGGCAATGGCTGCAAGTTGGAGCAGAGGAAGTTCCACACCAACATGGGGAAGAACTTTTCCCCAGTGAGGGTGCCAGAGCCCTGGGACAGGCTGCCCAGGGGGTGTGGAGTCTCCTTCTCTGAAGAGATTCCAGCCCTGTCTGGACACCGCCCTGTGCAATCTGAGCTGGGGAGCTGCTTTGGCAGGGGGTTGGACCCCATGAGCTCTGGAGGGCCCTTCCAACCCCTGGGATTCTGTGATTCTGTAATCACCTGCTCAGCCAGGTATGAAACTTGTTCCAGGAATCCTAATTAATATAAGCCTACATCATGCACTGTCAAAACTGCAAAACTTGTGTAAAAGCCCTCACTGGATGACCTCAGAGCACACATCAAACTGCTGCACTGAGTAGCTACAGTGTAGAACTCCAGGAGGAGAAAAGGGACATGTAGGGGAAGTTCAGGAAAATCCCGAGCGGCTCTTGTGTTACGGTAAAATTGACCTTTAATTAAACCACATTTTATCCACCTTTCCACTTACTTCTTGGTGTTTAACAGCTCTCTCTTTCAAAACAGATTTAGATGCCCTTCCCCTCTGAGCATGAACATCACGGAGGAGATGCACCAGACCTGCCCTCAACAAGAGCAGCATCAGAAAGGGCAAGTCCCTACTCTGCAGCGCACACACGTCTGCGCAAGGGCAGCGAAGCTGGTGAAGGGTCTGGAACACAAGTCTTACAAGGAGCAGCTGAGGAACTGGGACTGTTCAGTCTGGAGAAGAGGAGGCTGAGGGGAGATCTTCTTGCTCTCTCCAACTCCCTGAGAGGAGGTTGTGGTGAGCTGGGCTCAGCCTCTTCTCACAGATACCCAGCGACAGGACCAGAGGGAATGGCTGCAAGTTGTGCTGGGGAGGTTCAGGTTAGAAGTGAGGAGAAATCTCTTCTCAAGAGTGGTTGGGCATCGGAACGGGCTGCCCAGGGAGGTGGTGGAGGTCAAGGAAACATTGGATGAGGTCCTTAGGGACATGGGCTAGTGAGTAATAGAGGTGGTAGGGGGGCAGTTGGACTAGATGATCTTGGAGGTCTTTTCTAACCTTAATGATTCTGTGGGGGGATCCTACCACCATGCGCCGAACACAGATGTCCAAATATATTCCTCTTTGAACACATCCAGAAGGTCAGACACCCCTCAACATGCACTTCCTGGGCAAGGACTTCCAGGATACCTAGCAGGAAATAGGTGGTGAACCAAAAACTGAGCCACAGAAGAAGGAGCAAGAGCAGTTTGGGAGTGGCCATCGCCAACCTGAGAGGTTGAGAGATGAGTGGAGGGTGAGGAAGAGGGAGGAGCACTGTAAGGGAGCTGATGGGCCATGACATTTTTGATGAAACACATTATTTTTTTCAAATTGACTTTGCTTTTCTAGCTTTCAGAGCAAATGCCAAGCAGCTCACAGAGGGATGTTAATATGAGAAGTGCTCACTTCACCAGTTTACTTTCCAGTTAATCAAGTAAAAAATGCTTTAAAAATATACTTTCATAGTTTAACTATGTCAATGTTTAGCATTCAAACAGATTAACACTTTGCAAGCACAGCTGTTTGTGGTAGAAAGGTAAATTGATAACCAGAGAGCAAATGAGCCAATTACCATATAAAATAAGATTTCTAATGGAGGTTTATGTGTTCCACCAAGACCTGGCAGCTCAGCCCACTCTTCTGTGCTGTGGTACCTCCCCACTTAGGGTCCCTACACAAGAGCATCTTCCATCCTATCGTAGACCAAAAGGACAAAACACCCTGATCATAACAGTGATGCAAAAAAAACCCCACTAAGAGGAAACCCAACAATCTACCACAGCAGTTGATTCTCTAAGCTAAATCCCAGTAAAAGTGGAATATTTGAAACATACAATACTTCTTTTCAGCCAACAGCTATAAAATGATAGGAAGAGCTGAGGACCTACACCTAGGCAAGAGGAACTGCACCCATGTTGATGTGGAAACAGGAACGGATATTGGGCACGGATCCCATTCCCCAAGCACTGTCATCAGAAGGAAATGGAAACAAACAGCCCCAACTCTTGTCTCCTCCATCTCTTCAGGTCTAAGAGCGGTGAAAGGCACCACACTGCTAAACAAGACAAACCCTGACCTTCATTTGTGTGCAGCAGCACGAGCCAACAGCGCAAATTCACCAAGAAAACACGTTGGCGTAGGATTCCACATCATCCATGACTTGGGCAAGGGTTACAGAAACCTTTGAGTAGCTACATGGGGAGTATCAAAGCAGAATCTTGGATGGAACGGGCTGCCCAGGGAGGCGGTGGAGTCACCGTCCCTCAGGATGTTTAAGGAAAGGTTGGATGAGGTACTTAGGGACATGGCTTAGTAAGTAATATAGGTGGTAGGGGGACAGTTGGACTAGATGGTCTTGGAGGTCTTTTCCAACCTTAATGACTCTGTGATTAGATATTCTGAACTTTACAGAATGACTGGTTCTTCAAATGCCTTCCCAGTGGTCAGTGCTGACTGCCTGTCCTCTCATTAAGACAGAAACTTTGTGGCCTTCAGGGGCGTAGTCGAAAGAATCTCTTGTCAATTCAGTCATCTGTACTGCTTCAAAACAAGACAAATTAATTCCACTGCCCACCTCTCACCTCCTGCAGAGCTTTCCTTTTGCTCTTACAGTCACTGACATAAGAACAAAGGTTCTTGGTTTCACAATGTCATTTCAAACCTGAAACACCAAGCTGAGCTCTACAAGAAAAGGAGAAATCCAACTTCTGTGCAAATAACCCACCAGAACTTCACACTTTCCCAGATACAAGGACAACAAACCTTCTCCTACAGTAACAAAATCAGAATACTGCTCTTCTCAGTAAGAACTCATTTTTATGCCTGTTTATCTTTCCCAAAAGTCAAACTCCCTCCACGTCACTCCCCAAGGGGAGGAAGGAAGCCCTCATGGTAGCAAAATAGGGAATCCTGATAAGTAGACATAAGCACTGAAGAAACCTTGCAGAGGCAGGGAAGTGACCTTGAGCAGGCAGACCACTTGGACCACCATAATAAGAAAATAATCTGAGAGTCTGAAGAAGTGTTTTAAAATGTACACCAAACTGAAGGGAGCATTTTCTACCAGGCAGCTGCACCAGGATCTCCCCTCCTGACGTGTTTCAAACACTGTCTGTCGCACACGACACACCTAAGAATAGTCTCGTTTTGAGGCTGCAGAGTGCAAGCTGCATGAAAAGATCCACTCTCCTCTTAAAAAGCATTAATAAATCATAGAATCACAGAACATGTACAGTTGGATGGGACCTTTAGAGGCCACCTGGTCCAATCCCCCTGCAGTGAGCAGGGACGACATCAGTTGCTCAGAGCCCTATCAAGCCTGACGTTGAGGGTCTCCATGGATGGGGCCTCCAGCACCTCTCTGGGCAACCTGTGCCAGGGATCCACCACCCTCATATTGAAGAACTTTTTCCTAATATCCAACCTAAATCTCCCCTTTTCTAGTTTAAAATTACCCCATGCAGCCCTTGGTCCAAGCACAGCATCAGACAAAACCCAGCACACACATACCAACTGCAAAAGGTAGATATCATCTCTTACAACATTTTGATATTCTCCCACTTCCTCCACCACCTTCCTCATTCTGTGCAGATAAATCACTTGTCCCCATCAACTCATCCAACTCCTGCAGACCCGACTCAAAGCCCTGTCTGGATGCCAGCAATATGAGCTGGGGAGCTGCTTTGGCAGGGGGTTGGATCCCATGAGCTCTGGAGGGCCCTTCCAACCCCTGGGATTCTGTGACTGTGTAGGCATCCTGCACTTGTAAAATGCTGGCTCTCCGCACCAGTGTAGCTTCAAGTTCCAAAAGGAGCTTCTGACCATTTTTGCTTCCTCAGCCATCTACAATCACCCTCAATCCCCCAAAACCAGGAGTGTGTTTTCCAAAGTGACACATTTACATCACAGTTTTTGTCAACACCTCTTTATCCTCTTCCATCTATACTTCTGTCCATGACTGATGTTTCCCTATCGATGCACATTTACCATTCAAATACAAAAGCATTTCCTAAACCCAAACGTTCTCCTGCTCTCCAAATAAGACACACAAAAACTTGCAAGGGAAAAGGCTGAAGCAATCTGTCTGTGCTGCCCTGCTGTACCAGGCATGGTTTTATAAGCCTTTACTGTCTCGCTTTTGGTTCTTCCTTTTCAGACCGCAGAGCCTTAGCTTGGCTAAGAGGGATGATGGGATCTTGGGGGGCATTAAAAGCGTGGCCAGCAGGTCACAGGAGGGGATCCTCCCCTCTGCTCTGCTCTGCTCAGGCCCCACCTGGAGTGTTGTGTCCAGTGCTGGGCTCCCTGGGATCAAACAGACAGGGATCTCCTGGAGAGAGTCCAGAGGAGGCTCTGGAGATGCTGAAGGGCCTGGAGCATCTCCCATGTGAGGAAAGGCTGAGGGAGCTGGGGCTGTTCAGCCTGGAGAAGAGAAGCCTGAGAGGGGATCTGATCAATGTTTATCAATATCTGAAGGGTGGGACACAGGGGGAAATGGCCAGCCTCTTCTCAGTGTCTGTGGGGACAAGACAAGGGGCCTGAGAAGAGCCTGGCTCTGTCCTCCTGATGCTCACCCTTTACATATTTATAAACATGAATAAGGTCACCCCTCAGTCTCCTTTTCTCCAAGCTCCAGCCTCTCCTCATATGGAAGATGTTCCATTTGACTCCTTAAGCATCTTGGTGGCCCTGTGCCAGACTTTTTCCAAGAAGTTCTATGTCCTTCTTGAACAGGAAGCCCAGAACTGGACCCAATATTCCAGGTGTGGTCTCATCAGGGCAGAGCAGAGGGGGAGAAGGACCTCTCTTGCCCTACTAACCACCCCCTTCTAACACACCCCAGGATGCCATTGGCCTTCTTAGCCACAAGGGCACATCGCTGGCTCATGGTCATCCTGCTGTTCCTCAGGACCCCCAGGTCCCTCTCACCTACACTGCTCTCCAACAGGCCAGTCCCCAGCCTATACTGGTACCTGGGGTGGTTCTTCCCCAGATGCCAGACCCTGCACTTGCCCTTGTTAAACCTCATTCACTTCTCCCCACCCACCTCTCCAGCCTGTCTCAGTCTTGCTGAATGGCAGCACAGCCCTCTGGGGTGGCAGCCACCCCCTCCCCCCCAGTTTGTGTCATCAGCAAACTGGCTGACTGTGTGCTCTGGTCCCTCACCCAGGTCATCAGTGAATCTGTTGAATAGCACAGGTCCCCGTACAGACCCCTGAGGGACTCCACTAGATCCAGGCCTATAATGGAAATGGCTAAAGTAGGAACTGTCCTTCAGGGGCTGGCCCAAAAGAAACATGTCAGAAGTAGAACAAAAAAACCCAAAACAACCCAGCAAACATACAATGATACTACTGCTGCCAAGGAACCAGGTAGGGATGAACAGCACAGAGCAATTATAAAGTAAAATTATAGTGATTGTTTACAACAAAATCATAGAGTCAGGATTGTGATTTAACAAATGGACATTGCTCTTTCAGGGTGACCTAATTACCTGCACGATTACAGGGTAAGAAGTAACAGCAATAATCTAGGAATAAGAAAGCCTGAGAAGGCCAAGATGTTTTTGGACATCACTGTCCTGGGTTTGGCTAGGGCTATACCACAACAAAGATGACCACAAAGTAAATGGGACTCCCAGTATCACACTGGTGTGGAAAGAAGTGATGGCACAAGGAGGTCGGTACCTACAGCAGCTCCCGCGACTCCTCCTTGGAGCCTGGGCTGACCGTGTTGCTCAAGAGCAAACCCCCCTTTACAAGAAAGCATTACAAAAGGATCAGTGACCCAAAAAAGCTGCTCCAAAAGAAATGTGGAAGCCCTGGTGGATTCAGTTATTTGAGCAAAGGTGAGATTAAGGAGTCCACAACCTGCGACCTCAGAGGGCTTCACGCGTGACCGCTCACTGCAACAGGGCAGAGAAGCGCCTCTGCACCCACACGTGTACACCGTCCTGCACAGAAGAGCCAGGTAATAGCTGGATTCTTTCCCTTTCCAAAAAAAAAAAAGCTAATATCCAAAACAATTCATTGCTCCATCTTCTGCTTCAGCATGGAAATGGATTCTTCTTCCAGTACAGGCTGTAGTCAAACAAAAAGCCTTTGAAACCCACGCAACAGGAGACGCGGGGTTCAGCAAGAGCTCCCATTCAGGGCTGTGAGCTGTTAGCTGGGCGCCTGGGTTCAGGCTACAGACACTTCCAGGTCGTGGATGCTCATCCCCACAAAAGGAACCACCTGGGAAACCTTCTAGGTACAGCAAGTTCTTCAAGCACCCCAGATACTACCAGCTTGTTTCTCCATGGTTTTCACTCCATGGTTTTCACTCCAGCTGCAGATTAATTCAGCACCCCCACTGCATGCTGGCATTAAGCTTTTGGCGAGATTGCACCATCACCCACCCTGCCTTAACCCCATCTACACAAAGGTGCACATCAAAAACATCAGTCCTTGTCAGCCCAGCTGCTCAGCAACAGCAAGAAGGGCTTCGGGAAACAGCCTTATCTAACCAGCATCTGCTGAAGAAGCAGCACCTGCTCTGCAGCACCCAGCCCCCAGATAAGCCAAGCAGAGGTCGCTTATCAGCAGGATGGGTCCAGGCCCATAAAACCACAGCGTCGGCTGCGCAGTGCCACACAGCAGCCAACCACAGGGATCAAGTAGAGAAGAGGAGCAGAAGAGCAACAGAGCTCTGTGTATCCTCCCAGTCTACAGCAACCCCTGGATGAGGAATTTCCTGAGGAGATACCTTTGTGTTTACTAGTCCTGGTTAGAATTTTGCCTTCAAAACCTCTCCTCACTGCTTTCTGGATCCAGGTAAGCCTCATACAGCCTTAATGCTCACAGCATAAGCTCCACACAACTCTCCCTAGGAAAATCTGCCTTCTGCATCTTTCAGTCCATCAACCACGTGATGGCTCTTGGTTCCTGTAACTCAAGGAACACAAA
Organism: Hypotaenidia okinawae; assembly: GCA_027925045.1. Lineage (NCBI taxonomy): Eukaryota > Metazoa > Chordata > Aves > Gruiformes > Rallidae > Hypotaenidia > Hypotaenidia okinawae. The sequence goes on along the minus strand of BSDF01000012.1, from coordinate 776,686 downwards.
TGTTCATAGCTGCTTCCCCCATAACCCTCAGGATTTTACAGGATGTTTTCAACGTTCCCTGTGTCTCTGATCGTCCTCACTGCATCCTACACCTACTCCAGCTTTACTACCTTTGAGAAGGGCCACACCAAGAACTGCTCACACCAATTCGATGTATGGGACCATCACAGATTTAGACAGCACTGGAGTAATTTCTCTTTTCAGGTGCTTGTTCCTTCCCTAACAATTCCCAACATTTAGTTTGGTTTTTAAGATCTTGCATTCTCCAAAGACCTACGTGTGACATCACCCATGTTTATGCCCCTGCAAAACCCACCCATTCCAACACCCCCACTATATAAACACCCAGAGCTACGCTCCACTCGACAGCACACAGACCTTCACCTGCCCTTTAACTGCTTGTTCCTCACCAAACAAAGTGTTCCTGAGGTTCCTCATGCCCAGCATTCATCCTCACAACCCCAAACAATGTGGAAGCAATGGCAAAGTTTGCCACCTTTCCCAACAACAGCGAGCAGCGCTGACCCGACTCCGCTGACAGACCACTTCCACAGTCCCCACTCCAGTCTTCTGTCTGTTAAACGATTGAGTCACTTTTATCTACATGAGGTCATCCCCTCTGAGCCCAGAGCATCACCCTTTGGGACTCATTCAAAATGGAAGAGCCTCCCAAAATCTCAGCAAGCCCTTCAAGGGGCTGTCAATGGTAAGATCTTTTCCCTACCAAATACACACAAATAGATCCAGTACCAGTCAGTTCCCATGTCAAGCACCACTATATTTTACTATCATCTTTTGTCACTGTAACCGGTCCAGACGTCGGTTTCACTCACCCTCAGTTTCTCAGATTTTCCCCAAAAGACTTTTAGAAGCTTCATGTCACATTGACCAAGTATCTTTAGTCTGATTTAGGGTGTTTTTTCCAGTCTGATTAGCCAGTTTAAGTGCTAGGTTACACACCACTTGGTAGCTCAGGATTTCACACCTAAACTCATTGAGAAACTCTGGGCGAATGCCATCTGCTCCTGACGATTCCCTACTGCTCACTTCATGCATTTGCTTTGCAATACAGTTTATTAGCTCTACAATTTCAGGTGAATCTCACCAACAAGCTCCCTCTATTAAAAACCTATAAGAATTAAACCCCCCAAACTTCCAATTTTACAGAGGACAGGGATGTCAAGAAGGCCATCTTCTCCCTCCTCCTCTTTACATCCCAACTTCTGTTGGCCCTACTCTTTCTCCAGAGGCCTCCTGTCTCTGACAGGCTCAGAGAGGAACAGTTAGATGATTTCTGTGTTACTAAGCAAACAATTCCTCAGGACCTTTGTATTATTTTACTTGTGTATAAATATAAACAAGTAACTTCACCTTGCTGGGGCAGGGGGAGGTGTTGGGGGTGCTTTTTGTGTTTCCAGTATAACTTCTGAGGGATTTCAGGCATTCACTCTGAACATTGGTCCCTAAGCAAACACCACGCCATTTCATCTTTCAGGCTGCACCAGTTTGGTGCCAGTAAGCTTCCTCAGAGATCCCCTTTTGTAAGGCTAAATGCTGAGGGTGTCCATGGGCATCAGCACCCCGGAAAGGCAATCAGCTGTACAGCCCTAATCCTGCCACTTTCACTTTTAAGTGATGATCTGGCAAGGGGAGAGAGTAAGCCCACCTTTTTGTGTATGGACACCCCCATGGGAAACTTCCCACAGCACAGTCAGGGGGTAACATGCTGTTATCTGTGGTGAACTTTGCATTTAAGGAAGAACTCATGCCAAAGAATGGGGGACAAAACAGGTGTCTCTTAAAATGAGATGACCAGATCACAGAAGTGTATCAATCAGAAGAAATGAAAAGAGCTCACACACAATGCTTATCGATTGGGATTACTGGTTATTATTCAAAGCCAGCCTTCCAAGCAACTTTAGGGTGATTTTTAGAAGTCTAAGCATCTAGTCTAAGCAAACATGTTCCATTCCTTATTGCCACGTTTACCTAAGCCCTCCTTTCCCCATCCTTCAAGGGGAAATCAAGCCTGTCTGACCCCGAATCAACTCCAAGTACCATGGAAACCTCTGAATGAACAAGAACACTCATCAAAATTTAAACTTCTTACAGCAGCACCAAAGGCAATGGAAATCTGATTGAATTCCAGAGTCCCACTTTGCACCATGAAGAACCCACAGTGCAGAGGTAGCAGAGCCCTTGGTGAGAGGGAACCTGCAGCCTTTAAACCCTTTTTCCCCAGTATCCAGCCCCATGTCACAGCCAAGTGAAACCCTCCCTATCAGGTGTTATCATGGCATCTCCCGTAAGTGAAGCTTGGGAGATGACTGCCTTTAGATCTCCCCCGCTCCTTCTACAAGGCCACCATCTAAATTAAAACACTAGCACGGGTCTTCCATCTATGCCAGGGCTATTTAATGAAAGCATTACGGGTATTTATCCTGGATACAGGCATGTTTTTTCCAGAAAGGTGTGTTCCAAGCAATTTCCAGCACAGCAGGCACAGGTCATGATGCACATCCACCAAAAACCTTTTAGTCTTCAGTAAAATTCATTACCATATTGTTTACCATTACTCATTTATTATGGTAGAAAGACTTTTTAAAAGGCAATTACTGCACTTAATGCATTCGTAACCACCATAAAGCTCATAAACAGTTATGACAGCTAAAGACAGGCTGGAAACAAAGGGTTGGTTATTGTCCCCATTCTTGTTAGGGTTAAAGCTGGTGCCTCCATCTACAGTGAAGGACACCCTAGTGCCTTGGGTTTATAACGTGCCAAAACAGGAGCAAGTCAAATTTCCCACAAGTAGTTTATCCCTTGATTTGCATTTTTCAAAAACTCAGATAATAAATTGTTGCAGTTTGCTGTAGCTGTGCTGCTGGGATGGCTTTTGCAAAGCAGCAGTTACAGTTTTCTGCGAGTTCCAGACAGTGAACATCGGCCAATTCAAGGCCAAAGTTACCTCTGAGCAACCAGAGATGGATTCCTGGCGCCTCTGGGAATCACATATAGGAGAAAAAAACCTGCAGGCTGGGGCACTTTGCCTCTGGAACGGAGAGTGGGAAGATGTGACCAGCTGCACCGATAGCCAAGGCCAGGCCCAAAGGAGAGGGAGGGGAAAGGGATGTGGAAAGAGTGTTTCCCCTGCAGCTCGTGGAGAAGACCATGGTGAAGCGGGTTGTCCCCTCGCAGCCCATGGATGAGGACGGGGAGCAGAGACATCTACGCCCTGTGAAGAGATCGATCCACGCCTCAGCAGGTTTGCTGGGGGACTTGTGACTCTGGGGGAGCCAGACCAGGGGAGCCTGGGCCTGAACGTCAGCACCCATGGAAGGGAGTCCTGCTGAGGGGCCTGTGGTGAGGAGATGACTCCCCGATGGAGAGGACTCACGCTGCAGGAGTTCCTGGATACGACTCTCCCGTGGGTGGGACCCCACGGTGCTGCAGGGGAAGGGTGTGTGTGTGTGTGTGTGTGTGTGCATGCTCCCCCCAAGCTGAGACAGAAGACAGCCGGGGAGGAAGGGACTGAAAACCGCCACTCCCCATTCCCTGCCCCTCCTGGGGCTGTGATGGGAGGGAAGAAGGGAGCGAATTGATGATTAAAGTCATGATTAAAGTGTGCAGAGAGGTGAGGGGTGGGGGGAAGGAGAAGTGTTAAGATCTGGGGAAGGAAAGCAACTGGTACCACTGGAACCCCACTGCCCATTCCCTGCCCCTCCCCATGCCATGTTGGGGGGGAAGAAGGGAGTAAAATCGTGATGAAGTTTAAGTTTGTTAAGAAGGGGAGGGGTGGGGGAAGGCGCTTTAAGACCTGGCTGCTTCTCACTCTTATCTCGTTCTGGTTCACTGGGTGTATCAGTCGTAGTTGGAATAAATCCCTTTCCTTTATTCTGTGCTGAGTCTGTTTTGCCCATTGCACTAATTGGAGAGGGATCCCTCTGGCCTTATCTCAGGGCCTAAGCCTCCAAAAATATATTTTCTCCCCTTTTTGGCTGGAGGGGGGAGTGAGCAAGCAGCTTGGTGGGCATTTGGCCTCTAGCCAGGGCCAAACCACCACATAAATTTACAATTGTTCTCATTTTTTTCCATCAGTGAAGGTAGGACTGGAGTTGGGACCGTTCAGTCTATAGGAGGCTGAGGTGGGACCTTCTTGCTCTCTCCAACTCCCTGAAAGGAGGTTGTGGTGAGCTGGGCTCAGCCTCTTCTCACAGATACCCAGCGACAGGACGAGAGGGAATGGCTGCAAGTTGTGCTGGGGAGGTTCAGGTTAGAAGTGAGGAGAAATCTCTTCTCTGAAACAGCAGTTGGGCATTGGAACAGGCTGCCCAGGGAGCTGGTGGAGTCACTGTCCCTCAGGGTGTGCAAGGGAAGGTTGGATGAGGTACTTGGGGACATGGCTTGGTGAGTAACAGAGGTGGTAGAGGGGTGGTTGGACTTGGAGGTCTTTTCCAACCTTAATGCTTCTGTGATTCTATGATTTGTTTTTCATTTCAAAGATGCACAAGAGAAGGGGGTGTCTGGGGAATGGTAGAATGTGGTGAGAGCTGGAATGAGTGGGATAAATTCAAGCACAGATACAGACCAAGGGAGATCACACAGTAAGAGAGGTGGCCTGGCTTGACATCCATCAAAGATCTCAGGAAGGGAGAGGGACAAATAGAGACAGAGAACAACCAGAAAAAAAAAAAAAAAGACATGAACTGACCAAAGATGCAGGGGGCTCAAGCAGTAAGAGGAGACACCTGAGGGACCCAAAACCTGACGAGATATAGAGGAAAGGAGAGAAAGCACAGTAGAAAGTCACTGATGAGCATGGCATACAAGAAAGGTCAGAGACAGGCACAGACATCACAGCAAAAAGAGAAGATCGCTGAGAAGAATCCAGCCGGCCTTCCCTTTCTGTATCCTCAAATGTGCATAAATCTCACACCTCCATCTGCCCCCTCCAGCCCAAAGAGCCCCTCAGAGCTGGGGACAGAGGAGGAGGATGACGGCTCTCATAGAAATCATAGGATGCTTTGGGTTGGAAGGGACCTCAAAGCTCATCTAGTCCCATCCCCCTGCCATGGGCAGGGACACCCTCACTAGACCAGGCTGCACAAAGCCCCATCCAACCCGGCCTTGAACACCTCCAGGGATCCAGGGGCTTCCACAGCCTCTCTGGGCACCCTGTGCCAGGGCCTCACCACCCTCACAGGAAAGAATTTCTTCCTAATGTCTAACCTAACCCTGGCCTCTTCCAGCTTGAAGCCATGGCCCCTTGTCCTGTCCCTGCACTCCCTGGTGACCAGTCCCTCTCCCACTTGCCTGTAGGACCCCTTTAAGTATTGGTAGGCCACAATTAGGTCTCCCCAGAGCCTTCCCTTCTCCAGGCTGAACCAGCCCAGCCCATTGTGATCATCCTCACAATGAACATGAACTCTTCTGACTCCAACTTGTTTACTGACAGCAGCACCAGGACACAGGAACGAAGGGTCAATCAGACACCTTCCCTGCCCCAGCCTCACCAGTCTTTGACAGGTGCCTGCAATCTGTCAGGCTTGTGATCTGGGTCGGTGGCTGGACAGAGAAGCAGAGCTGCTCAACCTTCTCCAGCACGTAACGCCAATCACAGCCCTAAAGGGACATATTAAGAGATGTGCACCCTGAAAATTCAATTTTTTAAATGTCTCAAACTGGGCACTGAAGCAGCTGGATACATTTAATCTTCATTTTTTTGCATCTCAATTTTTAAATGGATTCAACACCACTTCACTTCAGCAGAGCACAGAACCACACTCATTAGTGTTTACGGCTGATTCAGATTTCATGGTGCTGAATATCAAAACAGAAATAAATATGGATTTAAAGTGAGCCTAATGAATAAATCATGGCACTATCCCCTGAATAAGAAAAAAATATATTCAGATATTGAATATTTTCTCGATCCATCAGTTCTATAAAGCCTGTGCACTGCACCATGCTCTCAGATCCTGTGGAGAAGTGGTAGGAGAACACGGGGCTGAAGATTTCCATAACTTCCCCCTATAAGGAGAGGAAAGGAAGAGGTGACAAGTTCAATCCAGCTAGCCAGGAAATTTCTTGGGTTTTAGTAGTAGCCTTTGCAACAGGGCTGTGTGCTTCTGTGTTGGAGACTGAGAACTTGACAAGGGCCAAAAAGGGGATAGATTTTTAAGATAGTTTCAAATATTAAACTGCTTGTTCACTGAACACACATGGCCTCAGAGCACTTTGGGGGAGAAAAACAACCAAAGTAGGTCTGAAACAGTAAAAAAAAAATATCACTGAATGAACCCACTGCTCCACCATGGCCTAGTGGAGCACAATGAGAACCTTCCTAGTGGAGCACAATGAGAACCTTCCTAGTGGAGCACAATGAGAACCTTCCTAGTGGAGCACAATGAGAACCTTCCTAGTGGAGCACAATGAGAACCTTCCTAGTGGAGCACAATGAGAACCTTCCTAGTGGAGCACAATGAGAACCTTCCAGCAGCACACTGCCACGGGGACCAGACGTGGCCCCGATCACCAGGCAAAGTACTTCTGTCCTGATCAAATTAAAACAATGGAAGGTTTGTGTTTTCCCATTTTCAGCTTGTAATGACACAAACTCTGCAGGCTTGCTTTTTGCATCAATTAAGAGTTCCCCATTGCTTTCATTTCCGATCAGTGAAGGCAGACCTGTCTTCACATCACAGTCTCTTTAATTTACAAATCCCCCCAATTACAACCTTAATTACATTCCACTTATAGATCCTTCTCTATAAGGATCCAACAAACAAGCTAAGGCTCTGTGGTCACAGAATCACAGGGGTTGGAAGGGACCTCCAGAGCTCACTGGGTCCAACCCCCTGCCAAAGCAGGGTCCCTAGGACAGGGCACACAGGTCGGTGTCCAGACAGGGCTGGAATCTCTCCAGAGAAGGAGACTCCACACGCCCTGGGCAGCCTGGCCCAGGGCTCTGGCACCCTCACTGGGGAAAAGTTCTTCCCCAGATTGGTGTGGAACTTCCTATGCTCTAACTTGCAGCCATTGCCCCTTGTCCTGTCCCCACAGACACTGAGAAGAGGCTGGCCATTTCCCCGTGTCCCACACTTCAGATATTGATAAACACTGATCAGATCCCCTCTCAGGCTTCTCCAGGCTGAACAGTCCCAGCTCACTCAGCCTTTCCTCACAAGGGAGATGCTCCAGGCCCTTCATCATCTCTGTAGCCTCCTCTGGACTCTCTCCAGTAGATCCATGGCTTCATTATCCCAGGGAGCCCAGCACTGGACACAACACTCCAGGTGGGGCCTGAGCAGGGCAGAGCAGAGCAGAGGGGGAGGATCCCCTCCTGTGACCTGCTGGCCACGCTTTTAATGCCCCCCAAGATCCCATCATCCCTCTTAGCCAAGCTAAGGCTCTGTGGTCTGAAAAGAACCAAAAGGGAGACAGTAAAGGCTTATAAAACCATGCCTGGTACAGCAGGGCAGCACAGACAGATTGCTTCAGCCTTTTCCTGTGCAAGCTAGGAGAAGAGAAGAGACAAAGTAATCAACTAAAAGCTAACAGAGATCAGATTGAAGACAAACATAAAGGTGCTGCTCTTCCCAGTGTCATGGGATGCTTTTACATGGGGGTGAGGGGGCCAGTAAGAGGGGATGGGTTAATAGCAAATAAATTCATTGAGGATTGCTAAATAATGTAGAAAGCACACGTAGCTCAGAAAACATCCAACCTGCAAGAGGCTGGAGAACAAGACAGTACTCAAGGGAAGCATTAACTGCTCTTGCCCTTGACTTAAGAGTCGCTCAGCCATCTGCGTTAGGACACTGTTAGGAACAAGGTACCAACCCACAAGCCTTTTGCCTGGTCCAGTGCAGCTCCTGTTGTATGTACTGCAGCGTTCACCTTGCTCAAATCTCTGCACAGAATAAAATTCATCTGCCCCACACCATCTTCTGCACAGCATCATCATTCAAGGAAGAGGCAATGAACACACAGCCATCCTCCAGCCCTGAGAGCAGGCTCTGCTCAGCCTCCAAAGGCCCGTGGCCAAAAGCCCCCAGTCCTGTCCATCCCATGGGTTGCTCCACCACCACCACTCCCCTTTCCTAGTCCCGTGTCAGCCAGGCACCCTTTCACTGAAGCGAAGAGCCTGGAGAAGAGGAGGCTGAGGGGAGACCACCTCCCCACCTCCCCTGACCTGCCAGGAGGGTGCAGAGAGGTGGGCGCTGGTCTCTTCAGCCAGGGGACAGGAGATGGGATAAGGGGCAATGGGCTCAAGCTGTGCCAGGGCAGGGTCAGCTCAGCTGGGAGGGCAAAGTTCTTCCCTGGCAGAGTTGTGGGGCTGTGGCACAGGCTGCCCAGGGAGGGGCTGAGTCCCCTTCCCTGGGGGTGTTTAACAGACAGGTAGATGAGGTGCTCAGGGATCTGGTTCAGCACAGGACAGGAATGGTTGGACTCAATGTTCTCAAAGGTCTTTTCCAACCTGGTGATTCTGTGAACAGGAGGATGACTCAGGCAGAGCAGACCCAGTGGCTGCCACATCTCACAAAGATGTCTGACAGGTATATATGAGACGGGTGAAAGTGCCAGTTAGGCAAGGAAAAGACCATGGTGCCTTGACCATCAGGTTTCTCACTGAGGAAGCACTCAGAGCATGCTCCAGGTGGCATTTCAGTGACTGGAGTAGACACTTCCGCATCTCAGACACACTGCAACACATCTGAGCCTGCACAGCAAATCTTAAACAAGCGTTTCCCTGAGCTGAAAGATCCAAAGCCTGACAAATCTAAATCAGAGTCAGAAGCAGGGTGGATTTGGAGTATGAGCTTCTCTGTGACCACAGCACCATGCTGTCCTGACATATTACACTCCAACTCCCCTTCTAAATTACAATTAAAAAACCCTGGATCTTAATGACTAAAACACATGAAGGTTCAACGTGAACTGAAGGCAATCTTTGGAACCTGTACAATTAGTTACTAGCAAGCACACCTCCTGATGAATCTTAAACCTTCCCATCACCACTGAAGTTGCTTGCTATCCAGGGATGCGTTTCTCATCCCACTGCAAGAATCAGCCTCAAAGTGGCAGCTGAAGTGAAGTTATAAGACATCACCAATTATAATCCAACATGAAACTAAAGAAACCCAGTTCCACCTTTGCAAGAGCACCAGTTTAAGATTCAAAGTTTCTGTATTTAGCCCAAGAACTCAAAGTGCTGCCATAACACTCCTGTGTGACGCTGCCGAGCTTAGCTAACAGCAGTGCAGAGAGAGCAGTCGATGGGAACCCCTTCAGGGCTTCACAAAGGCGTCACTCCTCGTGTCCCACCGCACCGCTCACAACCCTAGGGAATCTGACAGAAGTTAATAGGTTAATTGTTTAAATCCTCATCTCTCTTGCTTGTAATCCTCCCAGTTGATGCCTATAATGTTCCAGTTATAATCAAAAGAAGTACAGGGGAGATTAGCAACTCTTAGACTTCTTAATCACACTAATGGTAATTTAAGCAAATTAGCAGAGCAGTAACCACTCAGCGTTCAGATTAGGCACATAAGTGAAAGGAAACACACCGTCAGTGCCAGGGACTGGTACCCTACAGTTCCTGAGGCCTCACAAGCCCCATCTTACACAACAAAACCTCCAGTGGTGCTTTTCCCTACCCACTCCACACAAACTCCTAGAGAGCTGTCTGAAACACTTCTGAATTAATTAGTAAAAGCAGGATCCGGGCCTCATGCTTTTTCTGCAAGTGGAAGGTGACAGGACAGTGCTCTCCCACAGTAATTCTCCTTTATCTCCTCACTGGAACCATCTTCCCAGGGCAGGGTTTATTCTCTCTGTGTGGCATTTCATGCTGCACTAGAGACGAAGCAACCAGGCAAGAGATAAAGGCTGTATAAATCACAGCCCCGTTATCGCTGGCACTGTCAGTAAACAAAAGTTATTAATTATGCATGTACACAAAAAGCTGAAGAACAATTATTTGCCCAAAGGGGATAGGAATGGCAAAATTATAGTTTAAAAATTCATCCCAAAGCAGCACGTTTAGCTTAGGGTAAAACAGGGGAATTTACTGGATTGGATGCTGAGCGGCGCCAACTCCGCTCGCGGAAGTGAGGAGCAGCTAATCCCATCTCAAGAGAGCTTTTCATTACAGAAGACTGGCCCAGTTTAAATTGCACTTCCAGCCTCTTCCGCTTCACCGCTATGCAGAGCGCCTGTCCCCAGCTCCTCGAGAGGCGGCAGGCAGACCTGCAGGCATGGGGTGCAGCATCCATCCCATAGAACAGCAGAAACTCCATTAGAATAAACTGAGAAAACAAAGGTGCAGTTGGAACTCCGGAATACTGCTGGGAGTGACGAGCCCCAGAGCACAGAGCACCCCATTTTCAGAGGCTGCTCAAACTCGTGTGGCTTCCTTCAAGTACAGTCCTGCTCTGCAACAGGATTGCTCCTGCAAGGACTACCTTGTCCTACTCTGGGGAACTGCTCTTGTGCTGGCAGAGCCAGGCTTTCCCTGATAAAAAAAAGTCCTTTTGGGGAAGATTCTGGCAATTGCATGCCTACCACAGCTGCAGGCAATGCATCTGTTCTTTTCTAAAGAGAACTCCGGCACAAGCATGCGCTCCGTGCGTTAAGGTACCAGTGAGAAGAAGGTTACAGAAGGCCCTTCAGGGGCCTCTACCTTAGGCCTGTTCAGGATCCTAAGTCATGACGAGCACAACCCCACCATGTTCTTCATTTGTACTGACAGAACAAAACACCTTGCTGAGACTCAAACCACTTGATGTGCGTCAGGGGCCCACAGCCCGGGGATGCCACTTCTAGAGGACATGGGGGCTTGGAGTTACCAAGCTGTGGAGCAGTGTACATCCTCATTGCAAAGCACTTTAACACCACATCAAGCCTCCTAAGAATGCCAAAAGGACAGACCATGGTAGAGATCTTTGAGTCAACACTTGAAAATAGACAAGATCTTCCAAAAATCAGGACTGTTTATGGAAAATACCATAAAAACATCCTCCTGCCATTTACTAACCTTTAACTAAGCATCTCGGAGCCTGTCCTGTTTTCTTGCAGGCCTCCTTCCAGCACCCTGGAGAAGTGCAGAGCCTCAGAGGCACCACCAAAGAACGTGTAACAATTTCATCACACTGATCCCATCTGCCTCAAGGGTCTTCACATCCACTATGGAAGAGTACATCTAACTTCCATTGACACTGGAACTAAGGAAACCCTGTTTACTCGAGGAAACAAAACTCTGCGGTGTTTTGATTATAAATTATTCTTATCATGAAGACAAACTAATTAACTGCAAGACTGCACAGGGAATAAGTCACCACAGATAACAGCCCGCCTCCTTGCAACAAATTACTGATTTGCTTCATCTCTGTAACTTGGGGATCAACTTCCCTGCCAAGGACTAGAGTTTTTATAAGTGAGACATCTAGTAACTGCAATAATGTAGCTCCCATCAGAGGAGTAAATTACCCGGCGCTACGAGAGTCAGCTTAACGAGCATAAAAATTTAACTTGAGAGAAAAGTATATGTATACTTTATGGTATGGTCTCTCTCTGGAGCCTAAGTAGCGTTGGTGCTCCTCAGCATTTCCATTGGAACATCACCCTCAGATTTCACCGCGAAATCTGGTGGTGCAAAAACAACGCAGAAGTCTGTGTTGACCTGGCCAGGCTGGAGAGCTGGGCAGGGAGAAACCAGATGAGGTTTAACAAAAGCAAGTGTAAAGTCTTGCACCTGGGAAAGAACAACCGTTTCTATCAGTACAGGCTGGGGGATGACCTGCTGGAGAAGAGCTCAGTAGAGAAGGACCTGGGGGTGCTGGTGGATGACAGGTTGGCCATGAGCCAGCAGTGTGCCCTGGGGCTGAGAGAGACAATGGGATCCTGGGGTGCATCCGGAGGAGTGTGGCCAGCAGGTCACAGGAGGTGATCCTCCCCCTCTGCTCTGCCCTGCTCAGGCCCCACCTGGAGTATTGTGTCCAGTGCTGGGCTCCCTGGGATAAAAAGGACAGGGATCTCCTGGAGAGAGTCCAAAGAAGGGCTACGAAGATGATGAAGGGCCTGGAGCATCTCCCCTGTGAGGAAAGGCTGAGTGAGATGGGGCTGTTCAGCCTTGAGAAGAGAAGACTAAGGGGAGACCTAATTAATGTTTATAATTATCTTAAGCAGGGGATGCAGGGGGAATCAGCCAGCCCCTTTTCAGTGTCTGTGGGGACAGGACAAGGGGCAATGGCTGCAAGTTGGAGCAGAGGAAGTTCCACACCAACATGCGGAAAAACTTTTCCACAGTGAGGGTGAGGGAGCCCTGGGACAGGCTGCCCAGGGAGGTGGTGGAGTCTCCTTCTCTGGAGAGATTCAAGACCCGTCTGGATGCCTATCTCAGTGAAATGTCCTAGGGAGCTGCTTTGGCAGGGGGTTGGACCTTATGATCTCTCGAGGTCCCTTCCAACCCCTACAATTCTATGATTCTATGAAAAAACCCACCTTAAAACCCGTAAATCCAAGAAGCAAACTTAAAAGATTGGTTCAACCAATTAAACGTGGAAGGATGACCCTGATAGATAGAGAGAACACTTGCCGTTTAGGGCACCATTTCTATAAAGAGAGTTCTCACTTAGAGGAAGAAGCATTTTAATGAGCTGTTTAGTTCACACGTTCCCATTCCTTGGAAGGCTTTGGCATACGCAACACAAATTTCAGCTTTTACTTTAATTGAAATTCTAACAGTCCTCCGTCTTTGAAAGAGCAGAAGCACCTCTAGTTTGTATCTTCTAGCGTCTTCAGTCCTTAACCAGTATTCAAGAACCCTTGGAAAAACAAACCAGTTGACCTACCCAACTGGCCTACCTTTCCTACATCACAGTAGGAAAAGCACATGCCACTTAGAATAGCAAATCTGTTGTGCAGAGAATGAATTTTCCACCCAGTATTAATTATTCCTCCTGCCTAACTCATGAGGAACCCAAGGGCACACTTCGTGCAGCACATCATATATAATAAGCACACATGACAAAATCCACAGAGTTTGAGCTTTTTGCTCCAAACAATCATAACATCCAGAATTATAGAATCCCAGACTGGTCTGGGTTGGAAGGGACCCCAAGGATCAGAGAGTTCCAACCCCCCACCACAGGCAGGGACACCAACCTCCAGGCCTGGAGCTACACAAAACACCCTCAGGGACGGGGCACCCACCCCCTCTCTGGGCAGCCTGTTCCAGCTCCTCACCCAGCACTCACTCTGGAAAAAACTTCCCCCTAAGATCTCCTCTAACCCTTCCCTCCTCCAGCTTCACTCCATCCCCCTTGTCCTGCCAGTCTCTGCCCTTTGAACAAGCTGAGTCCCCTCCTGTGTCTCTGCTCCCTTCAGGGACTGACAGGCTGCAATGAGGTCCCCCCACAGCCTTCTCTTCTCCAGGCTGACCCAGCCCAGCTCCCTCAGCCTCTCTCCACAGGGGAGCTGCTCCAGCCCTCTGAGCATCTTCTTGGCTCCTCTGACCCCTCTCCAACAGCCCCACATCTTCTCTTGTCCGGGGGCCCCAGCTCTGGACACAGGACTCCAGCTGGGGCCTCCCCAGGGCAGAGCAGAGAGGGACAATCCCCTTCCTGTCCCTGCTGCCACCCCTCTGCTGATGGAGCCCAGGATCCCATCGCCCTTCCCAGCTGCCAGAGCCACTGCTGGCTCAGGGGAAGTTTCTCATCCACCAGAACCCCCAGGTCCTTCTCCTCAGGGCTGCTCTCCAGGAGCTCCTCTCCCAGTGTGTATATATGTCTGTTCAGAAACAAGCTGAAACTAGGGATGGGAAATAGAGAGCAGGTGTCGCTGCACGTCCTCCCAACATTCAGAAGGCAGCAGCAGCAGCAGTATTTTGGAGAGGCACACCAGTACAAGGCACCTGTCATGATGCAGCTGAAGGAGAACCCAGCACAGAGCTGAAGGCTGACTAGCACGGGGCAGACTTAACTCCATCCTTCTCACCAGCAAGCATCACGTACTTCATCCTCACGTAACGGACGACTTCAGAACCAAGGTGGTAAATCCTGGGGGGGGGGGGCAGGTAAATCCTGGGTGGGGGGGGGCAGGTAAATCCTGGGTGGGGGGGGCAGGTAAATCCTGGAGGGGGGGTCAGGGCAGGTAAATCCTGCTCCAAAGGAGAAGCTGGATTTTTAGTTTGGAGACTGGACACATTTATTTAAAGACGAAACCTGGGCACAAACATGATTTTCTGCAACTGACTCTCCAGGCCCAAGGTATCAATAGCACCCTTAGTGGATTTTTTAAAAGCCACTCTGTAGGAGAAAGTATTTCTTTCCTGAGAGCAGCAGCTGGTTCGACCCCCGTTAATCCCATCCTCAGTTATTAGACATTCTGGCTGAAAGAGAAACCAGCTTTTACAATTCCCTCAGTTCCCTCTCAGTTTCCACGCTGTGGATATTTCAGACACCACTGCTTAATTTAGTAACGTTTCCCCTGCCCCTGAGGATTACTCAAGAACATTTACAAGGAAAGACATTTGTGCAAGTGGGATGGGTTACTGATCATTTGGTTTCATCTTTCCTAATGGTATTGGGGGGTTATACAGAAATACATCAAAGCTTTTTGGTTAAAAAAACCAAAACAACCCAAAAAAACCCACCTCATCTTCCTCACTTGTACAGTTCTAGAGGCATTACACCCCCTTCCCCCTCACCTCCCAGCCAAAGGGACCTAATCTTTGTACTCACTAACACCAAACCACCATTTGAGGCTGGGTTGAGAATTTTTCCGGTGCCTCAAAAGCCTGTTTGAAAACCACAGAACACAGAGACTTTTTTCCCCCCAAATATCATCAAATTTCTTAGTGAATTACAGACCAGCCCCACGATTAATGATGGTCAGGTACTCAGAGAAAAACCCTTGCAACAGTCCTATCTACAGGCCACCATGGCTCCACTGTTATCACTGGTGCTCCAGAGAGCTCCTTCCCAGGACAGCGTCCAAGCCTGGAGAACTGCCCCATCCAGGGTCCTTCCTGCCAGCTAATGGGAAGTCCCTGCTGCTGGGAAGAGCATGTGCTGTGAGCTGATGTTCCTGGATGCAGCAGGGCCATGACATTCACAGGCACAGCATGATCAAAGAGTAGGACTGATGTCAGGTTCCCAAACAAAGCCTTTCACATCCTGTGCCAGAAGCTCTGGGGAGACGGTACACCCATTTCCAGTTCCTCATCCCGGCCTGTTGGCAGGTGGATGGTCAAACACCGCACGCCCACACCTCTGCGTGCAGTGTAACCTAAAACCCACCTCTTACCATAACCAGCACCTAGGAGGTGAAGCCTCCGCACCACCTTGAGGGAACTCGTGTATCAGAAGCTGGACATGGGCCACCAATGTGCTTCTGCAGCCCAGAAGGCCAAACCCATCCTGAGCTGCATCCCCAGGAGTCTGGCCAGCAGATCCAGAGAGGGGATTCTGCCCCTCTGCTCTGCTCTGGGGAGACCTCACCTGCAGTGCTGTGCCCAGCTCTGGAGCCCTCAGCACAAGGAGGACATGGACCTGCTGGAGCGTGTCCAGAGGAGGCCACAAAGATGATCAGAGGGCTGGAGCACCTCTGCTATGAAGCCAGGCTGAGAGAGTTGGGCTTGTTCAGCCTGAGAAGGCTCTGGGGGGACCTTCTAGCAGCCTTCCAGTCCCTGACAGGTGCCTATAAGGAAGCTGGGGAAGAACTGTTCCCAACGGCATGGAGCGATAGGATGAGGGGTGATGGGTTTAAACTAGAAAAGGGGAGATTTAGGTTGGATATCAGGAAAAAGTTCTTCACTCTGAGGGTGGTGAATCCCTGGCACAGGTTGCCCAGAGAGGTGCTGGAGGCCCCATCCCTGGAGACATTCAAGGTCAGGCCTCCTGGGGCTCTGAGTGACTTGCTGTAGTGAATGTCCCTGCTCGCTGCAGGGGGTTGGACTGGATGGCCTTTGGAGGTCTCTTCCAACCTAACACCTTTTATGAGTCTATGATTCTATTCATGGCAGAGGGAATGGACCTCTGCAAGGCAGAGATCACTGCTCGTGAAGGCTGCCCAACGCTTCTTGTTACCATGTCCAGTTTTCATCACACCCTAACACCAAATTTTAAGCACTTGTGCTACTACACAGGAATCCTCCTGCACAGCTCTAGCTAAGCTCATTCCCAGTTTATGGAATCATGGCAAGCTCTCTTCAACCACCTTTACTGTCCAGACTTCTGCAATACAGCAACAGCTGGACAAATGCTCTGCTTGCTCTAAGAGAAACAGCAAGATGGGCCAAAACACACACACAATGGTTCACCAAGTACAGGGCAAGGTTGGAAACTGAGGAGCTATAAGCAAATAACAGAGGCTCTGCTGAACCCAAAACCTGGTGACAGTAGTGGGCAACACAAGATCACAGTACCTGTGTACAGAAACACAACAGCAGGGTGATGTTCTGCAGGATGCAGATGAGGAGTTGTTTTTGTGGAAGTTTACATTAAAAATTACATGTCTTGTGTTGATGGGATGGTCTCCAGGTAAATCATGAGCAAGTGATGTTGTCTTAAAACAATGCTACGATCTCCTTCCCCCTCAGTCCACAACTGTGTCCTAACAGTGCTGACAAAGCCACAGACAAGTAACATTAACCTAGAACACCAATGTGACCAAGGCAAAAATGACTCAGAAAGTATCTATAGTCACGTTTGGTTGAATTCACAAGAAAATGATACACCTCCCCAAACATCTAAGTAGACTGGAGAGCAGCAGCAAGGATTATCAGAATGTCTTCAGCTTATACATCACCCCCACATCAGACCCCTCTGGACTGACTGGGTTTCCTCAGCATCACCCAAAGATCACTAACAGCCATGTTTCAGTTTCAAGGGAAGGAAACAACGTGGCCAAAGCTGGGGCTGTCTTGGACTGCTAACAGCTCCCCCAACCAGAGCAATACTGAAAGAACCAGAAAAACCCAACACTTTGTCCCAGCTATGAGCCTTTGATGGCATCAGGGTTAGCGTGGTACCTTCTGAATCCAAAATCAAAGCACATCCTATTATCAGGATACAGCACTGAGCTTAATTAGAAACAGAAATCAATAAAGATCATCTAGAAGGTATGAGGAAGGATTCAGCAATTTCCAGTGTTGGTTCAAATTTCTCCCCTAGAATTGTTTCCAATAACAATCAGAGCTTAATGCAAGCCCCAGAGTTACTGAGACTCATCCCTCCGTTGCGGGAGGATTTAATGTGCTTTTCCAACATCTGCCATTCCCAAGCACGGCGGTGTTTGCTCGACCAGGGCACCTGCCACAGGTGAAGACAGGGTCAGCTCTACCTTTGGAAGTCAGGCCAGAGATTCTTCCTGCTAAAGGCTCTTCCTTCTACAACTGCTTTGATTTTAAAGGAAGTCTTTAAACAAGTTTAACTCAGGTTGTGCCATGTAGCCCAATGTTGTGGTTTCCCCCGGCTGTGGGCCGAGATCCACGCAGCTGCCTGCTCCTTAAAGTAAGAGAGCAGGGGAAGAGGGAAAAAGAGGGGAAACAAGGGAAGGGAAAAGGAAGGGGAAATAACTCCAAACCCAAGAAACTAAGAGGCCCGTGGGTTGGGATAAGGAGAGTTTACTAAGAGAACAGAAAGATCAAATATCCCAATGCTAACAGGACTTTAGAGCAAAAGAAGATGAAACTCTTGATCCCCAATGCAGTTTCTCCCCGACCCACACAACTCAGGGACCACCCAGAGCTGTCCCGGAACCCGACCGTCCCCCCAAGCAGCACGCGTCCCGCCACCGCCCCTCTTCTTCCTCCCCTCAGCCCCCCGTTCTCCTGGGCAGGACGTCATTGCCATGGAATACTCTCTTTGGCCCATCTGGGTCACCTGTCCTGGCTTCGCCCCTCCTTTCTCATGGATAGAGAAATAGGAAGAAGCTGAGAAAGTCCTTGACTGTCTGACTGCAACTAAGAACATCAGGGTGTTCTCAGCACTGCTTTCATTGTAACTCCCAAACACAGCATCCCATCAGCTGCTACAAATGAAGTTAACGCTATCCTGACTGAAACCAGGACACCCACCAACCAGCTTTGGTTCCACCATGTCGCAGTAACATTATCTATTCAAATCTGACCTGTCACTATTAATCTAAACAAAACATAGACTTTATCTCACTTTCTTTTAGTATCTAAATCACCACCCAGCTGCCATACAGAAACCACAAAGTGAGGTTTTCTTATTCTGCAAGACCAACACTGCAATATTTGTACTTGGTTTCTCCACTCAGTTTGCTCTGGTGGCACGAATGAGGCAGTGATCAGCCTGTTGCTGTGTGCAGCCTCCCATGTACCCCCTCAAATAAACCTTCCCTGGCTAAGGGAGGTGGCAGAGTTGCCATCCCTGGGTAAAAGACAGGTAGACACAGTACTTAGGGATGTGGTTTCATGGTTTTGACAAGTTAGGTCGATGGTTGGACTTGATGATCTGAAAGGTCCCTTCCAACCAAGACAATTCCATGATTCTATGACTTCTGAGTACATGAACACAGCAAGGAGCTGAAGGGACAGTACTGAAGATGTATCAGACATTGGATGCTGTCCTAGATGACTCCAGAGCGATCCTTCTGCAATTCTACACAACACTGAAAGGCAAAACCACAGACAACCAAAAGAAGTGTACTTGTGACACAGTTGGCACAGGGCGATTCCTTTCTCTGAAAGCCTCCATCAGACCTGCCACATCAATGCATTGGGAAGATCAAAATGGAAATTTTTTTGGTTTATTATTTTCTGTTTCAGCATTAGCAGCAGTAAATATTTCAACAGAAAGAGAAAACTCCCTGTAAACTCATTCCCTACAGCAGCAGAGCAAAGCCAGGCGGCAGGAAGCTCGCGGTGACCTAACCCGCCTCACACCACGTGCAGGAATCCCAGGGGCGCTGGGCACGCCAACAAAGCTGAAAAATTTCCCAGCTGAAGAGTGAACTTAGAACCTTCTCAGTATTTCACTGACACAACAGCTCTTCCAGGCTGCAGGGTTTGGGCTGAACACATTCTAAATGCCTTCACTGCTCGTTTCCCCCGTTTGCCTTTCATCCCTCCCCACTCTTATCTCAGGAAATGCTGTGGATTCTGTCATCACAGGCAAGAGCAAAACCAATTTTTCCAGCACTCTGGATGCGGTGCTGTAAATAAACCCAGTGCCCAGCTCCATCCCCCCTGCTGACAGCAAAGGGAAGAACGCTGTCAGTAAGGCTCTCTGGGCCCAAGATCTTCAGTCACCAAATTACTGCCTGCCTTCAACGTCTAGCTGGAGGCCTGGATCTAGTGGAGTCCCTCAGGGGTCTGTACTGGGACCTGTGCTATTCAACAGATTCACTGATGACCTGGGTGAGGGACCAGAGCACACAGTCAGCCAGTTTGCTGATGACACAAACTGGGGGGGAGGGGGTGGCTGCCACCCCAGAGGGCTGTGCTGCCATTCAGCAAGACTGAGACAGGCTGGAGAGGTGGGTGGGGAGAAGTGAATGAGGTTTAACAAGGGCAAGTGCAGGGTCTGGCATCTGGGGAAGAACCACCCCAGGTACCAGTATAGGCTGGGGACTGGCCTGTTGGAGAGCAGTGTAGGTGAGAGGGACCTGGGGGTCCTGAGGAACAGCAGGATGACCATGAGCCAGCGATGTGCCCTTGTGGCCAAGGTGGCTGACAGCATCCTGGGGTGTATGAGAAGAGGGGTGGTTAGTAAGGCAAGAGAGGTCACCCCTCTCTGCTCTGCCCTGGTGAGACCACACCTGGAATACTGGGACAGCTCTGGGCCCCTCAGCTCAAGGAGGACATAGAACTCCTTGAAAGAGTCCAGCACAGGGCCACCAAGATGCTTAAGGGAGTGGAACACCTTCCTGATGAGGACAGGCTGAGGGAGCTGGGCCTCTCTAGCTTGGAGAAGAGGAGACTGAGAGGTGACCTTATTCATGTTTATAAGTATGTAAAGGGTGAGAGTCAGGGGGATGGAGCCAGGCTCTTCTCAGTGGTGGCAGTGACAGGACAAGGGGCAATGGGTGCAAGCTGGAGCAGAGAAAGTTCCATGTGAATATAAGGAGGAACTTTGTCACTGTGAGGGTGATGGAGCCCTGGGACAGGCTGCCCAGAGAGGTTGTGGAGTCTCCTTCTCTGGAGACATTTAAGCCCAGCTGGATGTGTTCCTGTGGGATTTAGTCTGGGTGATGCTGCTCTGGCAGGGGCTTGGACTAGATGAGCTTCTGAGGTCCCTTCCAACTCCTAACGTTCTGGGATTCACAGGAACACCCCAGCAAAGGGTCTTGTTACACAGACTGATGCCATACGCTTTTTCCACCCAAGATGTACACTTTTTTTATCCAAGTGGTATTTGTACCTAGTGGCCACCTCCCCGTGGGTGGACTTTGGAATGTTAACTCACAGGTCTTCCTCCCTCCAAGGACATTTCACGTGCTCTTCACATTCAAACCCCTTCCTAAATGTGCAAGTGAAAAGTCAGGGTGTGACACATGAGCACATTACATCTTCCATTTCCACACACAGAACTGGAAGCTTTTCTTCAGAGCAGGCTTGGGACATTGCTTCAAGGGGTCTCCTTGCTTTGTGGCAACATGCATTTTCTAAGGAAAATGCCAAAAAATTGTGCTTCCAACTGGTAGATCCATCACTGAGCTGGTCAGGCAGTTGCTCCCTAGCCTGCTTTTGTCAAAATGATCTGAGACAGCTTCAGCCTAAAAAAAACCTGGTTTAATAGAAGAGCTCACAAAAAGCAACTGAGGAAATAGGTGAGAGGGGGACAGTGGGGAGGAGAACATGCCCACCTTCCCAGTGGGCACAGCTGCACAAGGCAGGCAGGAACAGCCAGTGTCACTCAGCAGCAGGCCCAGAATTCATTCCAGGTGGTTGCTAGAAGCTACACCGAGACCCACCATCTCCCAAGACATACCTTAGATTTGTAGTGTTTCAAATTCACAGTGCAGCTCAACAAAAACCCAAACCAAACAAACCCAACCCCCCTGTAGCATATCAAAGAACATCCAGGTTTAGCAGAAAGATTAAATTCACAAATATTTCATGGGTGAAGGTCCAAAGGATGTCACCAATCACAGAAACAGGGATTCACTTAAGGTTTCCCTTGTCCACCTCAAAAACATAGGCAACTGAAAATACACCCTTTCTTCTCACTGAACCCACCTAGGACTCAAATGATTTCTCAACCAAAGATGCTTTCAACACCAACAACTGCTTTCACCAGCAGTGAAATACTGTTTTCCTGCATTCTCAGGCCCTGTACTGCATACCTTCTGCACACTCAGCACCCCATTCTATTCACCTGCCATCATCCTCTGAACAAAACAAAATGCTCCTAACTCCAGCTCCCAGCTACACATCACAGATAAGGACAGTGAGGCAACAGACTTGTGTATTTTTCTTCTGGACCCTTAAGCACCTTTTAAGTCAAGTACTGCTTTCTAGTTAAAGCCATTTTTCCAGATTCAGTCTTTTTGCAGACAACACCAAGCTGGGAGGAAGTGTCCATCTGCCTGAGGGTTGTGAGGCTCTTCAGAGGGACCTGGACAGACTGGATGGATGGGCTGAGACCAACAGGATGAGGTTTAACAAGGCCAAGTGCAGAGTCCTGTGCTTGGGACATGACATAACCCTGTGCAGCACGGCAGGCTTGGAGAGCTGCCTGGAGGAGAAGGACCTGGGGTGTTGGGTGACTGCAAGCTGAACATGAGCTGGTAGTGTGCCCAGGTGGCCAGGAAGGCCAAGGGCATCCTGGCTTGTATCAGAAACAGTGTGGCCAGTAGGTCTGTGTCTCAGCTTTTCTCTCCTGTCAAGCTCCTTGAAATCAGCAGCATCTTTAAGGATATAGATGTCCTTTCAAGGAAGACCTAAGCAGTCACAGGATGTGACTAGCCATGCTGTGACCTTCATCCTCGTTTAGATAAGTATGTGGCATTGCCCACGTTTAATATGCCATGAGCACACACAGCAGTGTCACTTGAGCTTGAGCAGCCACACTCAAGATGCCTTATGGAAGCAAATCCCTCACTGGAGTATTTAGGAAGCTGTAAGCAGTTGGAATATGAACGTAACACATAATACAGCTGAACAGCACTGGGCTGTTGGGGTGTGCTTCCTCTTTTTAAAATGTTTGATGGTTAAAACAGGAGGGAAAACCCAAAAGGATCTTGAACTGGTCGCACAAGAAAACTCTTCAGGAAGCCACCCAGAGATCCATTCTCTCCCCAAATTAAACATTTGACCTACCTTGAACTGCAAGTTCTGCTTGAGCTTCAATCGTCTCATTGCCGTTGTCCGCTATGCAGGTGTAGGTCCCCGCGTCCCCTTCCGTCACGTCGCTGAGCTCCAGACTGCCACCTGCCAGCAGAAGAAATCTTCCATGGCTGTGCAAAACAGGACACACAGGTCATCTGAGGAACGAGCTGACACAAATAAAGCATTACCAGAGAAGTGTGGAGAAGAGAAGGCTCCAGGGAGACCTAATGATGGCATACCAATGCTTAGAGGGGTCCTACAGGACAGCAGGAGAGGGGCTGGTCACCGGGGACAGGACAAGAGATGATGACTTCAAGATGAGAGGGGACAGGTTTGGATTAGATATTAGGAGGTGAGGCCCTGGCACAGGGTGCCCAGAGAGGCTGTGGAAGCCCCTGGGTCCCTGGAGGTGTTCAAGGCCGGGTTGGATGGGGCTTTGGGCAGCCTGGTCTAGTGAGGGTGTCCCTGCCCATGGCACGGGGTTGGAGCTGACGGTCTCTGAGCTCCCTTCCAACCCAGAGAGTTCTGTGATTCTTTCATTCTAAGTACACACAAATCCCTTCTGCCTGAAATACCTACATACACTGGAAAAGCGTTCACACAAGATGTTCCTGGGTGCCATGTCACAGAACAACATTTAACTAGACAGTTAAACTGCTTATGGTGGCTTCACATTGAAAATGAAATTCAACTCTATCAATTCCACAAGAGTAGCTCATCTTTTTGCACTTTCAGCTTCAGGTATCCTTAATTAAATGGGATCCAAGGAATTTAGACAACAGCAAGAAAAATGAAACACCCCAGCTGTGTCAGAAGAAGGGGTTGGTAGATACAGCTGGAACAACTTACTGCTTGACAAGTGAACTAGAACATGCCAGACTTAGGCCTGCACAAGGGAAGGAACAGCCTTGGATACTGTATTGTACATATTAATTCCAATGTTTTTACAGGATAACCATTCCAGTAAGGTGCAAGAGTTCAGAATAAAAATATAGGTAAAAAAAAATCCTGCAGAGAAATTCAACAAGTTGGCAAAGTTTCAGTAGAGAATTTTCCCCCTCTGATTTTAATAGGTGGGGACCTGCCAATATGGCACAAACACACCCAATTCTTCCCAAATATTAACAGAAAAGCACATCACAGTAAGTATCATGGTCAGCCCCTACGGTGTGGCTGCTGCTATCAACCTGATGGCTTTCTCCATTTGAATTTCCTGCTTGGGAAAGTAAATGGGTAGAACACAGGCTTGTGACTCACCCACTGCCACACTGATATTGATTTATGATGCTACTGTAATTGTTGATCCCATTTCTCATTCCATACGGTCTTAGAAGCACCCCAGGGATCACAGGACAGCAAGGCAGGGAGGCCTGAAGATCATCTGATGCAACCCCTGCTAAAGCAGGATCATATCGAGCAGGTCACACGGGATCACATCCAGGTGGGTTTGGAATCTCTCCAGAGAAGGAGCCTCCCCAACCTCTCTGGGCAGCCTGTCCCAGTGCTCGAGCACTTGCAAAGTAAAGTTGTTCCTCCTCACATTGACATGGACCTTCTTGTGTTCCAGTTTGTGCCCATTGCCCCTTGTCCTGTCGCTGGGCACCACTGAGAAGAGTCTGGCCCCTTTCTCTAGACATCCGCCCTTGAGACACTGATAAGCATGCATCAGATCCCCTCTCAGTCTTCTCCAGGCTAAAAAGACCCAGCTCCCTCAGCCTCTAATCATGAAAAACATCCCAGGCCCCTCATCACCTCTGTAATGATGGATGGGAGATGTGCTACTCAGGTATACCATGAGGACAGGGATCCTATTCCCAGGAGCTAACAACAGGAGGACTGCAGAGAGTCTGATAAGAATAGGGAATCTGAGTGAAGAAGTCTGAAAAATCACAATAGGAACTTTAAAAAAAGAGGAATGCCTGAAGAAAGAGTAGAATATGTGAACAGCACCAACAACAGGTTGTAGCTACAAGGAAAACAGCAACAAGTTTCTCATCAAACCTTCTCTTGTAAGTGGTCAGCAGTGATTCAACGACAGGTCTTCTCATCTCCTTCCTTTCTATCTTGGATGATTTGGTTAGGAGTCTATTGTCATCGCAGCCTCCCTGTCTGCACTGGGACATCAACAGTCCATGAACATGGAAGAGCTTCCCAAACCTTGCCTAGGTGAAGGGACAGGATGCCACTGAAGCTTACTCATGAGAATGGCACGTTAGACACCTTAAGGCTGCACTAAAACCACACCTAAGGAGAAGCAACTAAAACAAGTCTGAACCCTTGACATATCCATAGGGGCAGCTTTGTATCTTCTTTTATTTGTAAAATAGCTTCTTTGAGCCTTTATTCTAGCCATTTGCAGTGAATTAATCTGAGTAGCACACAGTCTGGTGAAGATGAACACAGAAAGCAACAGAGCCAAACTGGGACGCGTGGTAGATCTGTCAGGGACGGCTGGGATATGAAAGAGGAGGGAAGGCTGGGCAGAGAACTTGCTGGATGCAAGAAGCAGACACTAACAACTGCAAAGGAATGATAAAAGACTACAGAGAGGGTAATTCTGATGATCCATAGTGCCTTTCTACAGATATCCACCAACTTCCCTCCCTCATCATCCAGCTGAAAGCAACACATGCTTCAGCATATCCATTTTCTCACAGCCAGCCCCAGGAAAAGTGAAGGAGCATCTGCACGGTGAAGAAACAGACTGTCATTTAATTAAGATGTT
Organism: Hypotaenidia okinawae; assembly: GCA_027925045.1. Taxonomy (NCBI): domain Eukaryota; kingdom Metazoa; phylum Chordata; class Aves; order Gruiformes; family Rallidae; genus Hypotaenidia; species Hypotaenidia okinawae. The sequence goes on along the minus strand of BSDF01000012.1, from coordinate 751,658 downwards.
ATTAAAATTATTTAAAAATGTTGCTAGATAGTGTGCCTTGTCACATTAGGCAAACAGAAGCCTGTCACCTAGGGACTCACAAACCACTTGCACCATGGTGGCGTTTACATGGATCACAGAACTGTAGGGCTTGGAAGGGACCTCCAGAGCTCATCAGATCCAACCCCCTGCCAAAGCAGGGTCCCTAGCACAGGTCACACAGGTTGGCGTCCAGACGGGGCTGGAATCTCTCCAGAGAAGGAGACTCCACACCCCCTGGGCAGCCTGGCCCAGGGCTCCCTCACCCTCACTGGGGAAAAGTTCTTCCCCAGATTGGCGCAGAACTCCCTGTCTCCTTTTTTCTACACTACAAACGAGGGTGGTGAGGCCCTGGCACAGGGTGCCCAGGGAGGTGGTGGCTGCCCTCTCCCTGGAGGTGTTCAAGGCCAGGTTGGATGGGGCCTTGAGCAGCCAGGTCTAGTGAGAGGTGTCCCTGCCCATGGCAGGGGGTAGATGATCTTCGAGGTCGCTTCCAACCCAAACCACTCTACGATTTTCTCAAGACACAAGGTCGTACTGTTTTCAGCCACCTATACTGCATGCCATTCTTGTATTCCCATTGTTTTCCTCAAGGAAACCCAGAGCTGAGTGCAGAGGTCACTGATAGGTGAACCACTGTTAAAACCATGGAAGGAAACAATCCCTGTGTCAGGGCTCCTCCGCGGAGACGCCTTCCACCCGTGTTTGCTGTGGAAGAGTTCTGGGCTTAAAGCGAAACCACTCGTGTAAGAAACTAAAAACATCTTCATGTTTTAAGGACAAGGAAGCAATCAGATTTCAGACACTGGAGACAGGGAATCAGCTTAATACAAAAGTGATAACGTAATTTAAAGTGTCATTACAACCAACAAAGATTGATCCTTCCAGCGCCACCGAACAGCAAAATCAAATTCAAGCCCCTTATATGCATTCCACACAGCCCTCACTTCCTCACAGGATACAATTACTCAGGGTACCTAACTTGCAATGCTTTCTTCATGTTCATTATCACCAAATGTAGTGAGCCTTTATTAATTTACTGTATTCAAACAGCCACTCATACCCTGAGGTTTTGGATTTTCCCCCCTCCTCTCTTTTAAATTACTATTCCCAAAACATCTTCTAATCTATTTGCCGTCTTGGTAAAGTACAGCAGATAAAATTAGACAGTAAATTAGATTATTTCATGGAATCTCCATAATTACTCCCCTATGTTTAACCTTTACTGAGTTGGGCAAGTGTAATTCACTTCATACAAATCACCCTGAGTGCCTGGCAGAGAATAATAGATAGTAATTAACAATATCATGCATTTGTGCAAAGTGTTAAGGAAATCTCCCCCCACCCCCCCATTAGGCACAGGCATGTGACTTCACAGAATCAGAGAATGGTTTCAGTTGGAAAAGATCTTCAAGATCATCAAGTCCAACCATCTACCCAGCCCTACTGGGTCCAACACTAGACCACGTCACCCAGTACAACATCTACTCTTCTTTCAAACACCTCCAGGAATGGTGACTCACCCACCTCCCTGGGCAGCCTGTTCCCATATCTGACAGCCCTTTCAGTAAAGAAATTTTTCCTAATATCCAACCTAAACTTTCCCTGCCACAACTTCAGGCCATTCCCCCTTGCCCTGTCACTGGCTGCCAGGGAGAAGAGACCAACCCCCACCTCACTCTCTGCAACCACCTTTCAGGTAGTTGCAGAGAGTGATAAGGTCTCTTCTCAGTCTCCTTTTCTCCAGACTGAACAACCCCAGCTCCCTCAGCCACTCCTCAGGAGATTTGTCTTCTAAACCCTTCACCAGCCTTGTAGCCCTTCTCTGGACACACTCAAGCATCTCAATGTCCTTCTTGTAGCGAGGGGCCCAAACCTGAACACGGTTCATTCCAATGCACAGGGCAACAGCCCAAAACTAACACTGCAAAGGCAACCTCAGCATTGCAACCTCTTCACTTCAGAGAGCAATTCACCATACCACCACAGTACAGGTTTGCTGTAGGCATTGTTCAACCACATCAAATTCTGCTCAACTCAACAGCCCAAACCTCCCAAAGCATCAGCTGTAGTTCCACAGCCTTATAAAAACATGAAGTTAGCACTGATGGTCCTTCTGATTGTTTATCTGCAGATTCACCATCTCATTTCCTGCAGCTTTTGAAGTACCTGGTGGTCTGTACACTCCTAACTCCTTCCATACGAGTGTGCAGATAGAAATCAAGACACACAACACACTGCCTGAGCGCACAGGGACCCCCCCCACACACACACACACCCCAGAAAGGTTTCAAAGTAGATGAACGTTTTCCAAACATTTGAAACTGGCTCCCAATCTCTGAAAATCCATCTTGGGAGCCACCTCAACCCAGCCTGCCCTTCCATTTCGCTGTGTTTGCTGCACTCCTGGCAGAGAGCTCGCTCTTTCCAAGGTTATGTAGGAAATCCAGCTGAAAAAGTAGAATGCAGACTCACCTCACTGAACCAGGGGTATGGTGGGGTGGGTGCACATCCATAGGGCCAGCTCTAAACCGAAGAGCTGTGAGCAGTACACCCTATAGCACAAGATTTTACAAATACGAATACGTACGATGGGATCAGTTCATCTCTTTGGCTTCAGTCCGGAGGCTCGCTACGGATTTTCACAGACTCACAGGGGTCGGAAGGGCCCTCCAGAGATCATTGGGGTCCAACCCCCTGCCAAAGCAGCTCCTCAGCTCATATTGCACAGGTCAGCTTCCGGACAGGGTAACACCTAACAGACTCTCAAGGCTCCAGCTGCCCTTGTCTAAAAGATTTCTGATGACCTTGGAGGCCAGAGGCTGCTGTGAGACTAGAAAGGAGATTCCACCAGGGTCGCTTTTAAAAAGGGAAAACCAAACCACGCAGCTCAAGGGGCTCAGCAGGCACCCATCTCTTGGCAAATGTTCAGAGCAAACACTGGAAAAAGCAGTTGGTCTTTAATGCCTGTATGGAGCTTTTATCATGGAGAGGGATCAAATCCAAGAGCTCTTGAACTTGGTGGGGACGGAGCGGTGCCACCCAGGTACACATGGTCCTTACGATAAACACTCGGGCAATACAGGGATGCAGGAAGGACAGACCTGCCCCCCCCACGTACTGCAGAGGCTGCACAGGCTGATACTACAGTCTTTCTACCCACAAATGACCTTAGCAACACATGAGAAAATAGGCACTTTAAGAATGTGGAGGCAATCCATAACATTTGTGAAAGGCTGAAAGACTGAAAACATAGTAACTCCCAAGCACAAAGTGAGGTTGCCAACACACCAAACCCTCCCAGAACTCAAATCTATGACATCTTCAACAGCAAGGCAGGCAGTGAACTGCTGAAGGATGTAATCACACAGTCACAGGGGCTGGAAGGGGCCTCAGGAGCTCCTGGGGTCCAACCCCCTGCCAAAGCAGCTCCCCAGCTCATATTGCACAGGGCGGTGTCCAGACAGGGCTGGAATCTCTCCAGAGAAGGAGACTCCACACCCCCTGGGCAGCCTGGCCCAGGGCTCCCTCACCCTCACTGGGGAAAAGTTCTTCCCCAGGTGGGTGTGAAACTTCCTATGCTCCAACTTGCAGCCATTGCCCCTTGTCCTGTCCCCACAGACACTGAAAAGGGGCTGGCCATTTCCCCCTGTGTCCCATGCTTAAGATATTGATAAACATTAATTAGGTCCCCCCTTAGTCTTCTTCTCTCCAGGCTGAACAGCCCCAGCTCCCTCAGCCTTTCCTCACAGGGAAGATGCTCCAGGCCCTTCAGCATCTCCATAGCCTCCTCTGGACTCTCTCCAGGAGATCCCTGTCTGTTTTATCCCAGGGAGCCCAGAACTGGACACTATACTCCAGGTGGGGCCGACGACGGCTTTTGAAAGTCTAATTTGGAGCTACAAGCACCAATACCATAAATCTCAACCTAAACCAGGAGGTTTAGCCTTTTCTTCCCTTCTCTAACAATGTCATTTTGAGGATGTTACTACATTTCATTAAAATTTTTAGGTTGACAAGCCAATTCAATGGCAAGCTGTCATCAACACTCAGATGCTTTTCCAAACGACAGGTTATCAGGTCGAGTTCTCAATTTAGGTTTTTTTTTTCTCTCTGAAGCTCCGTGTACAGTAAGAAAAGCCTGAAGGGAGCAGATGAAAGCCCAAGAGAAGGGCATAGTGATGGTGCACACCTACAGAGACCCTTCTTCCAGAGAGTCTCAGCTGGCAGCCTCTTCGGACCAAGCCTTCCCCAAGACCTGGGGGGAACCCAGGTATTTCACAGCTTTGATGGGCTTCTTTGTGAGGAACCAAGAAGTCAGCAGCTGACATACATCACTTACGCTTCTCCAAAACCCTTCAGTTCACAAGTTCTGAAAGGATTCCTTGAAGTTGTACCAGCTTTACTACAATGGAGACTTTGAGCTTTGCATTAACTTCACCGATTTCTCGTTCGACACTCAAAGCTTCCTACTCTTTCGTTCCAACTACTTTGGAAAGTACTTTATCACAGCAAACTCATTTCAGGATATATTACATTACAGGCTGCTTGTTTGAACAGCTGCCAAGCCTGCCATCATTAGAGTTGACTCATATTTAGCCATTAACATAAATCTTACTGCAGTCTTTGACGAACACTCCATTGAAATTGAACACCTTCCCTTTTCCAGGCCTTGTAACAGATCACAGAATCCCAGAATGTCAGGAGTTGGAAGGGACCTCGAAAGACCATCTAGTCCAAGCCCCTGCCAGAGCAGCATCACCCAGACAGGCTTGAATGACTCCAGAAAGGGAGACTCCACAACCTCTCTGGGCAGCCTGTCCCAGGGCTCCATCACCCTCACAGTGACAAAGTTCCTCCTTATATTCACATGGAACTTCCTCTGCTCCAGCTTGCACCTGTTGCCCCGTGTCCTATCGCTGCCACCACTGAGAAGAGCCTGGCTCCATCCCCCTGACTCTCACCCTTTACATATTTATAAACATCAATAAGGTCACCTCTCGGTCTCCTTTTCTCCAAGCTAAAGAGGCCCAGCTCCCTCAGCCTGTCCTCATAAGGAAGGTGTTCCACTCCCTTAACCATCTCAGTGGCCCTGTGCTGGGCTCTTTCAAGGAGTTCTATGTCCTTCAGATACTTCATTCCAAAACCCCCTGCTCCCAATCCTTCAAATGAACCTATTTTTCCTATAAATACAGGCACCTATACATATCTTCCTTAGCAACAGAGCTAGAAAGGAAAAAACACTTGATTTGGTGTTAGGTTAACTGCCACACTTAGTAAGAGAAAGGTAAAAATAAGGCTGTATGCCTAAAGCAGTAATCAAGGGCTAAAAACTACAGAGTATCACTAGGTTGGAAAAGGCCTTTGAGATCATTGAGTCCAACCCTTAGGGATGAACCTGACCTGGTTATGCAAGCTTTCACTCTGAACCCCAGACATACACACACAGACATGTCCCAATACAGGCATGCACGTGTACACACATACACACTAGTGTCTGCAGAGCGTGTGCACAGGCAAACCCCAGCATTGCAGAGCTTTTCCCAGGCAGAAGGTACATTGAAACCTCTCCAGACAAAAAAGGATCCGCTTTTCTCCCTTGGGATAAAGAAAAGCCATGCTAAGAAGGAAAGTCTTACTTTTATATCAGAAGGGGATTTTAATACCAATTAAATGCAATTTATTTTGTAATTATGCCCAAGGAGCTAAGGCACCTGCCTTGCAGCAGTTGAACTGCAGGCTGTACTCCAACAAAGGATCTGAAGTTTCAGCCCCAGAGGTCTCCCAGTTATTCTGTGCCAGGGAATGATACGGAGTTGGACTCGCTGATCCCCGTGGGTCCCTTCCAGCTCAGTGGATTCTGTGATTCTGTGACTCTATGGCAGCTGCTGAAGTAAATGGAGGTGAAGAACTTTTTGTAACCTGCTGTTTGAATCACTTCTCTATTGCACTTGAACAAAGAAGGTAAGTTCTGCAACAAGAAACAGAATAATTCTTCCCTCTACATCAATTTCATCAGCAAGGTCACTTCACGTGTCCTCAGTCAGACCAGAAAGTAATGCTCTAAGTAACAGTAAGTCAGAAGCAGTACAGCTTTCATTGCTCAAAACCCTTATTCACTCCTTTTGGTTCTACTGTTGAGTAGAAAGAGCCCTTTATTTCAAATACAAGATGAACAGTTGTCTTTTGAAGCTTATCCTCCTCAGTGCATACATCTCCAGAGGATCCCAAGAGCATACAGACACCTGCAGCTCTCGGTCCAGTGAGAGCCCTTCCTTGGACTTGGCAGGGAACGAGCACAGCTCCTTACTCACAGGAGTAGAGGAGCCCTTAAGGAAATGATGCCTGACAGTCTTGTGGCTCCTGCCTCCCCACACAGTGTCCACAGGCTGAGAGAAAGATGCTCAAGAAAGAGTGTCTTTGAGTCTGGAGCTGGCAGCAGCAAGGGAAGTGCTCTTTGACTGCCTGTACCCTAATGCTCAATGCTTTGAGTGCAGGTCACACATGGTTCCAGTTCTGCTGGAACCTTATTATATATGGAACTTTTTATATATTATAATAATATATTACTGTATTATAATAATGATTATATACATTTATTAATATTCTGCCTCAGGTTCCCAATACAATTTCTTGCTCTGGATTTTGAAAAGGAAAAGGATAATCTTTGAGAAGCCCTGGGAGGTGATCATGGCAACCTGTATGTTCAGAGGGGGTTAGAAATGTGGGCTCTCTATCAGAAGCCAAGGAGATAAAAAGAAGAGCTCTTCAGGGAGCTTTGCCCTCCTCATCTGCTGACCGTGACATGACCAAGAGAAGGGTGAGGCAGGGGGGCAGCAGAAATTTAGAGAGATAGGACTTGGCATCATTTTACACACGAGCCAAACCAATCATGATCTTACCAGGCACGTTTCTCCTGACTCCCCATCACATTTGCTGTGTAACTAAGGAGTCTGTACCGTTCTTCATACCTGAATGATTCCTAGTGTTTACACCAAGTGCATCTGCACCCCATGGCACCAGACTGACAGCGACACGAGGCACTTTCCTCTTCCAGATAAAGACAGTTCCAATTAACCACCCCTGGATTTCTGAATTGATGAGCTGACAGAAAAAGGAGATTTGTTCCTATCGCAGGTACAGCAGCAAGACCTGCACATTCCTCCATGTCACAACACAGCTTTACTCCTCGTTCCATCACAATTAATGTGCTTCTGCTGCATCTCATCTCCCACTCTGAGGGACATGGAGAACGTTCAAGTACCTGTTTGTCACTTCCTTGCTCTAGCACACACGCTACCAGACACAGGAGACAACAGCTTTCCTTGGGAGGAGCTGTTCTGCTTTCCTCTATGTACTTCCAACCTCATGGCTTGGAATGGATACACCAGCAGTGACAGTACATAACAGAGAAGCTGTCACTTACACTCCTGAAAGCCCACAATGCTTTTTCATCACTCCTAACAGTTTAATATTTGGTTTTAATGAGAAGTGAGGAAGTTCTCCCTTTAAACACTCATCCTTAAATTCTTAGGGAACATTCATGTGCATGCTGACATCTTCATCGCAGGGACAGGAGTAACTTGCACACATTAACACACCAGCACGACCAATCCTTAGCTGGTCTGCAGTGTCCTTGGTCCCTTAATTGCTTTTTTTACTCCAGCAGGAATCTAAAAGTAATATATTCTTAATAATTTTCCTGCTTCAAGTAAGATATCACGGTTTCGGGTGCCTGCAAAAAAGAAATACTACAAGATTGTTCCACAAGCATCAGGAACTCTCTTCCTTGTCAGACCAATCCACCTGGAAGCCCTCCAGCACATTAGAAAACCAGCTTCTGCTCTTCTGGTTTCAAATTAAGGAGAAACCAAGTTGGATGCTCGTATTAAAAAATTGTAACCCTGGCCAGATTCCCACCATGATATAAGAATAAAATAAAAAAAAGTATGTGAGCCATTTTACTCACCCTTCTGTGAGAAGCTCTTCTTCATTTCTTGTCCACCTGATATAGGGAGCTGGAAATCCTACAGCAACACAGGGGAAAACAGCGCTTTGCCCAGTGACTCTGGTGAGTGAAGAGGGCTGCCTCACAAACATCAGCTTCTGCGGCTCCTCGGGATCTGAAAATGGTTTGGAAAGGACAGAGTTGTTACCAGATGCAGGATCAGAAGATGATCGGGTTAAATAAACCAAAAAACCATGTCTGATTTTCCATCCTGCATCTCCACAGGATTCATTCATCACCTCACCCAGGTAATCAGCGTTGTGTAAAAGACTCTGCCAGGGGAACGTTCCCATTGCTTCCCCATTTCCTCCCCATTTCCTCCAGACATGCAAACTGATTCACCACCACTGGGATGCTGACTCTTCAAACTCCTCAGGAAACAATTTCAGCTCAAAGCTGCAGCCCTGAAACTCCCAACTTCCACCAGCTAGTAGAGATTTAGTAAAAAAAAAGGTATTGCCAACCTGGGGCAATTATCTGGTTGCTGCTAGAGAAAGAGCTTTTATGCACTGGAAAAGGAAACTGCAGCAGCAGAGTCCCCCCAAACAAAAGAAAAGAGGTGATTTGAACCTGGACAGGCTGGAGAGCTGGGCAGTAAGAAACCAGATGAGGTTTAACAAAAGCAAGTGTAAAGTCTTGCACCTGGGAAGGAACAACCGTTTCTATCAGTACAGGCTGGGGGATGACCTGCTGGAGAAGAGCTCAGTGGAGAAGGACCTGGGGGTCCTGGTGGATGACAGGTGTGGCCATGAGCCAGCAGTGTGCCTCGGTGGCTAAGAGAGCCAATGGGATCCTGGGGTGCATCCGGAGGAGTGTGGCCAGCAGGTCAAGGGAGGTGATCCTCCCCCTCTACTCTGCCCTGGTCAGGCCCCACCTGGAGTATTGTGTCCAGTTCTGGGCTCCCTGGGATAAAAAGGACAGGGATCTCCTGGAGAGAGTCCAGAGAAGGGCTACGAAGATGATGAAGGGCCTGGAGCATCTCCCCTATGAGGAAAGGCTGAGTGAGATGGGACTGTTCAGCCTTGAGAAGAGAAGACTAAGGGGGGACCTAATTAATGTTTACAATTATCTTAAGCAGGGGATGCAGGGGGAATCAGCCAGCCCCTTTTCAGTGTCTGTGGGGACAGGACAAGGGGCAATGGCTGCAAGTTGGAGCAGAGGAAGTTCCACACCAACATGCGGAGAAACTTTTCCACAGTGAGGGTGACAGAGCCCTGGGCCAGGCTGCCCAGGGGGTGTGGAGTCTCCTTCTCTGGAGAGATTCCAGCCCTGTCTGGATGCCTATCTGAGTGAAATGTCCTAGGGAGCTGCTTTGGCAGGGGGTTGGACCCGATGATCTCTCGAGGTCCCTTCCAACCCCTACAATTCTATGATTCTATGATAAGCTTTATCCTAAAACACAAGCCCACCAGGGTTCTTCTTCTGCACCCTTATGGAAACTGTGAATCCTCCAAATCAGTTTTGGTATTGCTTTGAATTGGGCTGGAGAAGGGGTTGCTTTTCTACCCTGCCCTTAAGAACAAGCACCAAGCGCTTGACCTGCTCAGTCTTTTAATCCAGGAAAGGGCCACACCGACCGCACAAACTGACAACATACCCCCCAACAATGCCCAGCCAGCAATCCACTCCCAACTACACCACTACAAATAGATATTCAGAACAAAAGGCTGTTTTCCCACTTTACTAGAACCATTCATGACTCTAAACCGCACCCTTAGGGACAGGCTCTACAAATCAGTTTTAACTACAACGGTAACCAATTCAGCATGTGGCTTCAGTATCACTTTGACAGAAGATGACATCTGGACCCTCTGTGTCTGCAGTAACCTCAGCATGTGCCCAGCACTGTGATGCTGGTAAGGCAGCTCCTATATACCAGCTACAGCATTCATAGAATCATAGAACGTGTAAAGTTGGAAGGGACCTTTGGAGGCCATCTAGCCCAACCCCCTGCAGTGAGCAGGGACATCTCCACTAGATCAGGTCACTCAGAGCCCCATCAAGCCTGACCCTGAATGTCTCCAGGGATGGGGCCTCCAGCACCTCTCTGGGCAACCTGTGCCAGGGATCCACCACCCTCATATTGAAGAACTTTTTCCTAATATCCAACCTAAATCTCCCCTTTTCTAGTTTAAACCCATCACCCCTCATCCTATCGCTCCATGGCCTTTGGAGCAGTTCTTCCCCAGCTTTGCTATAGGAGCTGTCAGGGACTGGAAGGCTGCTAGAAGGTCCCCCCAGAGCCTTCTCTTCTCCAGGCTGAACAAGCCCAACTCTCTCAGCATGCTGTGTTATTGGAATTCTCCCCTCCAACCACTCAGCATCCCAGTGTCTGTTCTGCATTGCTGCATCCCCACACTCCCCACATGCCTGATGAGAAGCAAGTCCAAAGAACTGGACAAGCCATTTTCAGAGCCCTAAATGGGGCAGACTATTCCACACCCACACTACCTATGCTCACCGAGGCCTGTCCTGTACCTGTCACGCACGATATTTGGCACTGTCACTCCTGGGACCTACGTGCTGCCCACAGGAGCTTCTGAAAGCTGCTGGGCTTGGTGTTCTTCAGCTCAGAGTGCTCGAAACAATAACAGAGTCTTTACAGCCACGAGCTGAGGGCATGCACATGCTCCAGGCAGCACACCATGAGGCTGACATGGTATTTAAGAGAATAAGGCCCAACAAGAATCAGGCATCAGAATTGCCCCAGGAAGAAGGAGCCAAACTTGGAGGAATCTTGGATCACACCATCTTCCTCAGGCTCCCACACGCACAATCCCAGCAGCTCCACCCACAGTCCCTGTGCAAGGGAACTAGTCTGCTTGCTCCAGAAATAGGAGCATGTGTGAACAGGCAGTTAACGCAGCCAGAGTGACCTGGAGCAGCATATGGAGCAAGTCAAGTTGCAAAAAAATGGATGTACCAGATTGCAGCACGTAATCATTTCACCAGGGAGACGAGGCGGTGCCACTCCCCACCAATGCAACTCAGTAGTGCTCCCAGCTCACAAAAGGAGCTCAGTGCTCAGGCTGGGGGAGAACGGATTCAAAAGTTAAGTGATATTCCTCCCTGCCCCCAGCCCTTCATTCCTGTGTCTGAGTAGCAGCTCTCAAACGCATCCTCAGGGATGCTCAGAGGTCAATGAGGGGCTGATGGGATCCCCACCATGGGAGCCGCCCCGCGTGATGCCAGCGTGCGTCGGGCGCACTGCGAAGGTTTCGCGGTGGAGCAGCGGGGTCGCTGGCAGAGAGGCACACACCAGGCAACGGGGTTACAAATGCAGTTAAACAAGCAAAAAGCAGAGTCATCTGAACCCTTCTTTTGAACGCATCTCAGACCAACCGACCATGAGGCCACTCAAGATGAGGAGAGCTTCCCATGAACCAGTTCAGCCCTGCTCTAACCAAAAACAAAGCAAGCCTGCAAGGAGGGATTCCACACAAGTTCCCTATCTACACCTTCAGACTCAGGACCAAGCAAGGAAACAGCATTATTCCTATTCCCAAACAGAGAGAACTTCCATCGCCGTCAGCAAGACATGGCACAAGTGGCTAAACTGTATCTGGAGCCAAGGGACCCTGAAAGACCAACACAAGTTCCTCGGGAAACCTTTAACTGCCAAAAATCAGGGGAGTCTTGAGCGTTCATTCAAGGGGCTATAGAAACATAACAAGCCTTTGACATGGACCAAGGGTGGTGGTCAATGGGTCTGTGTCCAGGCAGAGGTCGGTGACAAGCAGTGTCCCCCAGGAGTCTGTCTTGGGACCGGGGCTCTTTAACATCTTGATCAATGACATCAATGATGGAATTGAGTGCACCCTCAGCAGGTTTGCGGATGACACCAAGCTGAGTGGTGTGGTTGATACAACAGAAGGAAAGGAGCCATCCAGAGGGATCCTGACAGGCTGGAAAGCTGGGCCTGGGTGAACCTAATGAGCTTCAACACCCCAAAGTGTCAGGTGTTGCACTTGGGCCAGAGGAATCCCAGACATAGATACAGGCTGGGAGAAGAGCTCCTGGAGAACAGCCCTGAGGAGAAGCACCTGGGGGTTCTGGTGGGGGAGAAACTTCCCCTGAGCCAGCAGTGGCTCTGGCAGCTGGGAAGGGCGATGGGATCCTGGGCTCCATCAGCAGAGGGGTGGCAGCAGGGACAGGGAGGGGATTATCCCTCTCTGCTCTGCCCTGGGGAGGCCCCAGCTGGAGTCCTGTGTCCAGAGCTGGGGCCCCAGGACAAGAGAGATGTAGGACTGTTGGAGAGGGGTCAGAGGAGTCACGGAGATGCTCAGAGGGCTGGAGCAGCTCCCCTCTGGAGAGAGGCTGAGGGAGCTGGGCTGGGTCAGCCTGGAGAAGAGAAGGCTGTGGGGGGACCTCATTGCAGCCTGCCAGTCCCTGAAGGGAGCAGAGGAACAGGAGGGGAATCGGCTTGTTCAAGGGCAGAGACTGGCAGGACAAGGGGATGGAGTGAAGCTGAAGGAAGGAAGGTTTAAATTGGGTATTACAGGGAAGCTCTTTGCAGAGAGAGTGGGGAGGGGCTGGCACAGGCTGCCCAGAGAGGGGGTGGGTGCCCCGTCCCTGGGGGTGTTCAAGGCCAGGTTGGATGGGGCCCTGGGCAACCTTGTGTAGCTCCAGGCCTGGAGGTTGGTGTCCCTGCCTGTGGCAGGGGGTTGGAACTCTCTGATCCTTGGGGTCCCTTCCAACCCAGACCATTCTAAGATTCTACAATAAAGGTAAACCAATTTAAAATAATTAAATTAAGCAACAAAGTTCTCCTCTTCAAATCCATACCTTAGGTGAAGAAGAGATGACCCTTTCTCTTCAGAATCTCTAACCAATGTATGGAAACCAATTCTTACTCTAAGTATGCTTAAACCCTGAGCAAACACCTCAATTTTAAGAGGGAAGAGTTACAACTGTAAAACTAGGGGATTTGAAAGGACATTTTAGCATTTTCCATCAAAAAAGCAATATTGTCCTGAGAAACAAAAGCCCCGATTGAAAGGGACCTCTGAGGATGACCGGTGCAACCACCTGCTTGAAGACTATCCATTGCCAACACGAAGTCAGGCAACCATGATGCTGCCCAGCCCTGCCCTGAAAACCTCCAAACCCAGCAATTTAACCACCCTCTGAGCAGTAAAAATTGAATCACAACTCCAACGTGAAGGCAAATTGAGAAGAGACAGCATGAAGTCCTGGAAATAATTACAGAAATCCATACAAACCAGCCTGAGTTTCCCCAGTTTGGGAAAGGGGGATTCATGAGCCTGTCTCTCTCTTGGTCAATGTTCAAATCTGTGTGTTGGTTGATCTGGTGAGACAACCAGAACCCGCTAAATGGAGAAGCGGTTCACAGCAGGACTGGACTTTTGTCCTTATAAAAAAATAAATCTAAACATTTCAGCACAGGAGGCACAGCTGAACTGTTCAAAATCAAGTCATCCCCTCCTTTGGGGGGTGTGGAGACTTCCCAGAAGGGTTGTGCTTAGGAACACTTTGGAGAATTAAAGCCCTTCAAGCCCTCACTCTCGGGACACTTGGCACCAGTTCACTTGGGAACTTCAACAGTATTTTAACATGGGATTCAAGCCTGAGAAGGGCAGAAATCCCCCAAAACGTGTCCTCAGCCAGCTCCCTCTTTGTAACACTAACCAAAGTGGATCACTAGTGACTTCTTAACAAACAGCCTTTCTCAAAGACCTTTTAAAAGCCATTAATCACGGCCAAAAAAAGCGGCACATGTGTCTGGCCGGTCTCCAGCCAAAGAGCTCGCTGACATGGGACTGGGCTTTTCTGCTCCCTCAGCTGCAAGGTGCAGGTTCGCCTCCCCAAAACCCTTCAGGGCCTGCCCTCACTTTAACTATGGAGATAAAAAACAAAACCAAGAAAAGCCCCAACCACCAGCTCCCACAACACAAGTTAAGTTGCACTTCAAATCCCAGAACGTTAGGAGTTGGAAGGGACCTTGAAAGATCATCTGGTCCAACCCCCTGCCAGAGCAGCATCACCCAGACTAAATTCCACAGGAACATATCCAGACGGGCTTGAATGTCTCCAGAGAAGGAGACTCCACACACCCTCTCTGGGCAGCCTGTCCCAGGGCTCCATCACCCTCACAGTCACAAAGTTCCTCCTTATATTCACATGGAATTTCCTCTGCTCCAGCTTGCACCCATTGCCCTTTGTCCTATCACTGCCACCACTGAGAAGAGCCTGGCTCCATCTTCCTGACACTCATCCTTTACATATTTATAAACATTAATTAGGTCATCCCTCAGTCTCCTTTTCTCCAGGCTAAAGAGGCCCAGCTCCCTCAGCCTGTCCTCATCAGGAAGGTGTTCCACTCCCTTAAGCATCTTGGTGGCCCTGTGCTGGAGTCTTTCAAGGAGTTCTATCTCCTTCTTGAGCTGAGGGGCCCAGAACTGGACCCAGTGTTCCAGCTGCAGTCTCACCAGGGCAGAGTAGAGGGGGAGAAGGACCTCTCTTGCCCTACTAATCACTCTCTTCTCATACACCCCAGATGCCAGACCCTGCCCTTGCCCTTGTTAAACCTCATTAACTTCTCCCCACCCACCTCTCCAGCCTGTCTCAGTCTTGCTGAATGGCAGCACAGCCCTCTGGGGTGGCAGCCACCCCCTCCCCCCCAGTTTGTGTCATCAGCAAACTGGCTGACTGTGTGCTCTGGTCCCTCACCCAGGTCATCAGTGAATCTGTTGAATAGCACAGGTCCCCGTACAGACCCCTGAGGGACTCCACTAGATCCAGGCCTCCAGCCAGACTCTGTCCCATTGATCAAAACTCGCTTCAAGCAGCGCTCACCCCACCTCACTACTCGACCTTCCAGACCACAGTTTAACCATGAGGATGCTGAGGGAGATGGTGTCAAAACGCTTTACTGAGGGTCAAGGCAGACCACATCTACTGCTCCACCAAATATACAAGAACACAACAGAGCAGATTCTCACGTTGCCCCTTCTAGGCGTTGTTGTTAGGTCCCCCCTCCCCAGGTGCATTCACTTGATCAATACTTAAATTAAAAGAAAAAACAAATTAATACCTGGCAGAATTTTGAGCTCAGCCTCGTCACTGTATTTGGGGGTGCCACCACTTTCAACGATGCAGCGATAGACTCCTCCATCTGCATCAGTAGCATTGCTAATGATCAGAGCTCCACTTGGCAGCTTAAATACACGATCGTCCAGAAGGACCGGCTGACGATCCTGTTCCCACCTGACGAACGGCGCGAGGTCAACGTTGACTTCACAGTTGAGGATCGCGCTGTTTCCTCTGGAGACAGATGATGACTCTGGCTGGCTGGTAAACCTGGGAAGGCCTGAAAATAGGAAATAGAAAAGATTAAAGAAAAGGTAACCAGTAGAGGTATTCTGAGGATGACACCAAAGCTTTGAAGTCCAAGTCAAGATTCACAAATGCAGCTTTTTTAAACATCAAGCTGCTCTCCAACTCTTTAAGAGCCTTTGTATTTGACAGCACACTGCTAAACACAGCTGGTGTAAAGGCAAACAAACCAATAATGAAACCACTTTTGTTCTCAAATCAGTCATTTCAGAAAGGATCAAATGTTGACAACACCACAGAAGTCTCTGGAGTCCTCAGCAATGGGAGGAGATGCACAAAGAACCTCTCCTCACTGCCACTGCTATGTGAAGGAGTATACAGCACGGACGTGGCAACAATCAACACAGTTTGAACCATCTTCTGCAAGAGCTACCAATTCCATTGCACTGGAACAGAGATGCCCTCTGGTACTCACTGAGGAGATAGTAAGAAGCCCTTGTATGCCTTCCACACTCAAGCTTACAGCCTACACAACACCTTAATTTACTGCCTACAGAAATACTTGTAACGCGGGGTGCTGCTTCTTATCAACTCAGAAGACTCCTAATACTCCAGTCAGAAGTTTACCTGTTAAGCTTTTAAGCCAAAAAACTTGAAAAGCATTCTCCATGATTTGGTCACCAGCCATGGCCAAGAGAAGGTTTCGCTTCTAAGCAATTTTAGGAGCCTGAGGGTGTTAAAAGCCCAAATCTCACAGGAATTCAAAGGCAACAGGATAGCCACGGAGAGCTTCACCATACTGTAGCAGAAGGTACAAACTGCATGTATTCATATGCAGATGTTTCTCCCTCTCGGGTTAGCAGCATCCAGAGAACGGAGTGTAAACCAGACAGGGCCGCGCCGCCGAGCCCCGGCACAAGGGCCAGGCTGCCTTCAGAATAACATCATTCTCCAGAAATAGCCAGAGTCCACTGAAAGGCTTCACGTTGGTTCTAGGGAGCCACATCCTGGTGTTGGCAGTAGGGAAGCTCAAGAAGAGGCTGGGGACACCCTGTGCCAGATGCTGCTGAGGATGGTTCCATGTCTGCTTTCCACAGTCTTTTTCTTCCCACTCAACTTTATTCTAATCAGCAAGAAAATCACTTTCCCCAAGTGAAGGTGGTTTTGCCCATGACAACCCTTGGTTAGTGATCTCTGTGCCTTCACCCACAACCTTTTTCCTCTTTCCCCCCTCCATTTGGTCCTGTTGAGGAGCAGAGCAGCTGGGTGGGCGGCCAGCAGCCAGCCAACGTCAACCCATCACCAGAACTTGCCCTAACAGATCTTCTCACAGAAATACCCTGTCCCCCTACACTGGTGTAAGCAAATGGCTTAGCCAAGGCAAGGGGACAGGAACCAGACAAACCTCCTCGCTCCCCATGTCCCACTGCAGCTCGCTGTGCTCCCAGCTCCCTCTGTAGCCCGCTCGGGGTGGCTGTGTGGTCCCCCAGTCCCGCGGGCCCAGGCACAGCTCGCTGCAGGGCCACTCTCAAAGGAAAGCTTTTGTTCCTTTTTGTGCCTGCACTTGGAACTAGTATTGTCACAGAAACAGCCTGTCAGCACTCCTGCCACCTTCCCATTCCCTCTCCATAGCACCCAGCTTCAAGGACATGTGCTGATTCATTCTCTCCTCTCTCTCAGGTCAGCACAGCGTGTGCCTCCAACACAAAGATGGAAAGCAGGTCTGCAGGTTACACGAATTAAACCATCCCAGCACAAGTGCTCTAGCCCAGGAGCGGTGGAGCATGCTGGGAAGCAGTAGGCTTGGTAACCTCCAGTTCAACGCTCCTGTGTGCGGCCAAGACCCTGGATCGGGACACACAAGCTCTCTTCACAGGCAACACCTTGTAGTCATGATTACACATGAAAGAGGCTCTGACAGCTGAGGTCAGCTCTCACCTTTTCCACTTCTGACAAGCCCATAGGTGAAATCCTTTACCCAGTCTCTTCCCTGCTCACACGTTTGACCTAACTGGAAGCATTCTCATTGAACTCCTGTGAAGAGGATTCTTTTACATCGCTTTAAATACTCATTTCCAAACAGGTCAACCTGTTATTTTCAGCAGTGTCACTTGACATGTATCCATCAAGAACATGCTGAGAACTCAATCTGACCAACCCTTTCTATACTTTTGAAAAACGTCTTTTACATATCTTGGCTGGGGCTTTGAGATCCTTTCTTCCTTTAAAAAGGGAAAACAGCCACTCAGAGCAGGGGCTTCAACTGGACGTTCAAACATACAACACACCTGCACATGAAAAACACCACATGGCTCTTCAACAGGAAGAAGGAGAGGGGAAAGAGGGGATGAGTTTTCCACCTCTTGTGCCTCAGCTTCCCGGGAAACTATCTTCCACGTGCTGCTTATCAGTTATATTCCAGTGTCAAAACTCCACCTCCTGTAGTTTCTTTATCCACGTTCACTATGTACCACTGCCTAAAACAGCCTCTCCAGCATGCCTTGCTGCAGTCAAATGCTCCTTTATCAGTTTCAGCTTGAATCCCCATTTGATTTAAAGAAAATCCACCTTCCCCCCACATATACACTTTTTTTTTTTTAACTGTCTGATCTTTGCTCTCCAGTTTTTGTAGAAATCTTTGGAGGAGCAGCAAGAAACCACATCTGAAAAGCTTAATTCAGGCTCTGGAATTTTTCCTTATTAAGACCCACTTCAGTACAAATTTTAATACATGCTGTTCATAAAGTGTTATATAAAATCTCTCCCATAGGAAAATAAGCCTGAACTAGGCCAATGGCACCAACTCTGGTGCCCTGCAAAGCCAACCACATGAGGCTTCTTTGAACAAATCCACAAAACACCTTCACATCCCCCATTAAACCTAAGACCTAGAGAAAAGACCCAAACCCACAAACTATGGCATGCCACCATGTGAGAGAAAAATGTTAATGCAAGAAGAACATGCTCCCTAGCTGTGGTAACTTCTGGTGCTAGGGAGAAAAAGTGGATGTAAAGCTTATAAGCAGGGAGGGGGTACAAAATGAGAGACTCTCCCAATCCTTCAGCATAACTGGACTGAATTCGAGCACGTTATGATTCTAACATAGAACATGTAAGATTGGAAGGGACTTTTAGAGGCATCTAGTCCAACTTCCCTGCAGTGAGCAGGGACATCTTCACTAAAGCAGGTCACTCAGAGCCCCATCAAGCCTGATCTTGAATGTCTCCAGGGATGGGGACTCCACCACCTCCCTGGGCAACCTGTGCCAGTGATCTTCCACCCTCATATTGAAGAGCTTCTCCAGCTCCCTTCTATTTCATCAACTAATTCCTTCCATACCTTGTACAGAGCCACCTCCAAACATTACATGCTTTCCACCCGCTCAGAGTTCTACCTGGAGGTTCCTTTCACAACCTCATTCCTCTCAGAAGAAAGTCTCTAAAACTTCCCCTCCCACAGTATTAACAAGCAACTTCTGGTCCTTTGATCTTGACCTTGTTTTTGTATTCATTATTTTGCATCTTTGATATTCATCCATTACACCCTCCCTGGAGGTATTCATAGGAATAAAAATCGTATCTTCTTTCAACTCTCCTTCTGCTTAGTTAATGAAGCTACAATTTTTGGTTTCTCTCCCTCACCCCCCATACCATCTATCCATCTTTAAAGACTCAGAATCTCAGAGTAATTTGGGTATGGAGGAACCCAGTCAGAGCAGAGTCAGTTACAGGGCCACGGCAGGTTACTGAGGAACTCAGATCTTGAGAATCCCCATGGATGTGGACTGCACAACCTCTTGAGCAACCTGTTCTACCATAAGACTGTCTTGACTGTCTTTATAGTTCCATCCAGAACCTCTTCTGCTTCACCTGATAGCTAATGCCTCTTACTCTTCCACTATGCACCAGTGGCTGAACAACCAACAAATTCAAGCACCTCTTATGATTTAAGATCATGGACATCCACGTGAACATCACAAAATTGCTTCCATCTATTGGAAAGATCTTCCCAAAACCTTTAACAACTGCATTAGGTGTCACACTGCCAGGTTACAGCCAATCCTATCATCCACCAACTTATCTTTCCTTTCATAACATCACTGGTCCCCCTGTGCCAATACGACCAAGAGCATCACTGTTCCTTCATGACTCGGCACACTGTACTCATGGGTTTCACCATTCTTCACTCTCCAGCATCATTTAATTCCTCCTGTTAAGGCCACCACGGCCACAGCAAGAGTGACGAGGTCTCCCAGTTCTGCCAGACTTACTGATTTTTAGGTATACCCTTTGTTCTTACAGTGAAATGACTAAGGTGTTCAACATTGTCCTTCTAAAGTCTAGTCTCTGAGACATCCTTTCATTCTGAAGATTTCCTTCTCAAGATAAACCATTAAACTTTCTTAATTACCTCAGATTCTAATCAATCTCAATATTCTCACTGAAATTGCTATCATTCTGACCTTTAACAGCTTCTAAGGGGACAGCACATCCAGGGGCTGCGTGGCGGTATGCCTGTTACCGTGCTCCAAGCCATCAACTGCTACAAGAGACTCAGCTGCAAACAGCAGACAAAAGTCACGTTGCAGTTTGGCCTTCTCCCTTCTCCTCTGGCTTAATCACCCTCACCTTCAAAACCCCTTTAGAAAGGGCACAGCATTGGGATCAGACTAATTGGTCTACAATCACCCCTTGCCTTTTTGGGCACACATTCTACATCACTTTATTCTTCAAGAAGAATGTTCCAGCCAGCCCTGAATTCACAATGAAGCAGAAGTCTTCATTAACAGGCCTGAACGTTAAGACAACTTCACTGGTCTGGGAGCATGTCCTGGACCTCCTCTTTGTCAGGAGCACCAGGATTTCTGTTCTCACCTCAGTTCTTGCAATCTCTTTACCCCATACTACTGCTGCTTGTACAAGCACTGTATTGGCAAACTTAGAACGTGAGACCTTGTCAGGGAGGCAGCGGGTCTGCCAGCTACCTGGCCCTGACTACAGAAGGGACAGACCTTGACAACGTTCCTGCATTCCCCTGAGACAGAGAAATCACTCACTTTGTAATAAGCTCACAGAACAGGCTGAGGATGAAGATGGAGTGCAGACTGTCCGGGGTGCAGACTGCCTGGAGCCAAGATGGAGGAGGAAAAAGATGACCAATGGAAAAACGTAAAACAACCCTTCAGCCTATAGTGTTCTGATGTGTTGCTTGCTTGATACTATAAAGAGTCTGTGCAGTTGCAATAAAGGCACTGGAACATTCTAAAGTACATTGATCACTGAGTGGTGTGTCGTGTCCATCTCTACAACGACAAGACCTCATCACTGGAGGACCCAAGCCCTGTAATTCCTAACATAGAGCTGACTTAGCCTTTCATTTATACCCTGGAACTGTTCAGTTCTGGGACAAGACAGGCATTGTATAGTCTGTTACGTGCAAGGTGCTCCATTAAGGAGCTGGGGCAGAACTGCCCCTGTGGGCACGTAACAATAGGATGATGGTTTTAAACAAGAAAAGGGGAGATTTAGGTTGGATATCAGGAAAAAGTTCTTCACTCTGAGGGTGGTGGATCCCTGGCACAGGTTGCCCAGAGAGGTGCTGGAGGCCCCATCCCTGGAGACATTCAAAGTCAGGCTTGATGAGGCTCTGAGTGACCTGATCTAGTGAAGATGTCCCTGCTCACTGCAGGGGGTTGGACTAGATGGCTTTTGAAGGTCTATTATTCTAATGCTAGATAAGCTTTATTTGAGATGGTTTCATCACTCACTAGCAATGAAATTACATCTCATTTTCCAAGTCATCTTAAATGCCACTAACACCTTTATCTGACCACAGTTCTGCATGTTTTTAACACATGTTTTGAGCCAGGCTATAATTTTTGCCCTAAGGAGTAACTTTCTCTTACTCTACGCTCATTTGTGCTGCTTAGCCTCCCTCATGGAGCAGCACCCCTTTGCTTTAGCCAACAGGTAACTACAAAACCCCCCGATGCCTTACAAAAGGCACTGTAAATATAAGCCTTAATCACTGTTCATTCAGAGACCTGTTTCTAACCACAGTACCCAGTCTGAGCACTGGCATGGCCCCTGTGGCACTACACTGCTAGAAAACACCCTTCCACCCACCAGCCCCAAACCTTTCCATTGCTGAGCTTCTGTTTCCTCTTACCAGCTGATGATCCTGTAAAGTCTCTGTTCCCTTCGTGTCTCTACTCCTTTTCAAGCACATTACCATATCAGAAAATTGGCTATTCCAATTAAACCCATGGAATCACCAGGCTGGGAAAGGCCTTTGAGATTGAGTCTGCACTTTAAACTACTTCAAAGTAAACTTTTTTTAAAAACTGCTACTTTCCTCAATATTCCTATCTCCCAATCACTTCAATCACCAAGATGAGCAAGGATATCTAATGAATCATAGAACCCCAGCCTGGTCTGGGTTGGAAGGGACCCCAAGGATCACAGAGCTCCAACCCCCTGCCACAGGCAGGGACACCAACCTCCAGGCCTGGAGCTACACAAGGTTGCCCAGGGCCCCAGCCAACCTGGCCTTGAACACCCCCAAGGATGGGGCACCCACCCCCTCTCTGGGCAGCCTGTTCCAGCCCCTCACCACTCTCTCTGCAAAGAGCTTCCTCCTAATATCTAATTTACACCTACCTTCCCCCTTCAGCTTCACTCCATCCCCCTTGTCCTGCCAGTCTCTGCCCTTGAACAAGCTGATTCCCCTCCTGTTCCTCTGCTCCCTTCAGGGACTGGCAGGCTGCAATGAGGTCCCCCCACAGCCTTCTCTTCTCCAGGCTGACCCAGCCCAGCTCCCTCAGCCTCTCTCCACAGGGGAGCTGCTCCAGTCCTCTGAGCATCTCCGTGGCTTAGAATCGTTTCTAAGGAGTGAGCAGCACCCACTCTTTGCTCACTAGGCATTCCCTGGAAGATGTTCACCCCATCATTTGCTGAACAAACTCAGTGATAAATGATACTTTGGGGTTTTGATATTAAAGATTTTTTTTCCTGTTGGTACGTACATGAATCATCCTGTGGCAGCACAAACACATCACCTATCGATTGTGGGGCACTGACAGAAAATGCTACTGACCCAGCAGGAGCACAGGTTAATCAACTCAATTTAGGAAGGATGATTTCCCACTTGGAATGTTCTCTAAATTCTGGCAGGAGAACACATAAGCAGCAGTGTGACACACACACACACACAGAATTAGATGTACCACAAACTTCACATTTTCTCCTATGACAAGGCAAACGGAGAGAGGGGCTGGTGGCAAAGAAAAAAGTCAACTCTGTCCCTAGTTTTCTCCTTCCCTTTTGTCTCTCCCTGCCCCTCAAAGGGCCAGAGCAGTGGTAGGAATGTGAATGAACAATCTACTTAATGCAAATGCAGTCCAGCCAGCCTGCATTCCCAGCCTGGGCATTACTGAGATCTGGGGCCCATTGTCTCTCCTTCTGAAAAGGCAAACATGTGCCTAGAAGAGCAATAATTCCCATGCTCCTGGAAAACACAGATGGTAAAAATTCTGGCTATAGTCTGCTGCCTTCAATGGAGCCAGTATTTCACCTCCTGCACTTCCCAGAAGAGGAAGAATTCATTGCACAGAGCCAGATGCTAATTCCTGCAGCCCTGCTCTGTGCCAGTCACACCCAAGGAGGCTGGAAGGGGAAAGAAGAAAGAACAACGCTGGCAAAACAAAAATAAGAATAAATAAGAGCATAACTTGCTCGTCTTGAGGAGCACAGAAGGCTGTGCAGGAGCTCACCTCTTCCCTGGCCATGGCAGGCCGTGTGCCCTTACTCCATGGTTACAAGCCTCTGGAGCATTTTTGCCATGTGTCCGTGTCTTCTCCACGGCTACTCCAAGACTGGAATTAAGCCTCATACTTGGGGTAAGCGCTACCTAACTGTAAACACACACTGAGTGCATCTTTATGCAGTTAACTGCTGCCCAAAGCTGCTTTCAGGCTTTTTTATGGTATCTGAGCACGCTCGCAGGTGCTTCCCCCCTCCCAGTAGGGAAAAACCACAAGGTGGGAGTAGCTGACAGCTTTTCCCAGCCCAGTGCCTCCTGCACCCCAGCTACGAACACCCCATTGCCCAACATTACTCTGAAGGCAAGCTGCTCACCCAACTCAGGCGGAGAGAGCTGGGCTTGTTCAGCTTGAAGAGAAGGCTCCAGGGAGATCTTAGAGCTGCTTTCCAGTCCCTGAAGGGGCTACAGGAGAGCTGGGGAGGGACTTTTTAGAAGGGCCTGGAGTGATGGGACACGGGGAAATGGGTTTAAATTGGAAGGGGGCAGATTTAGATTGGATGTTAGGAAGAAGCTTCCCCATGAGGGTGGTGAGGCCCTGGCACAGGGTGCCCAGGGAGGTGGTGGCTGCCCCCTCCCTGGAGGTGTTCAAGGCCGGGTTGGATGGGGCCTTGAGCAGTGAGAGGTGTCCCTGCCCATGGCAGGGGGTTGGGACTTGACGATCTTTCAAGTCCCTTCCAGCCCAAACCACTGGATGACTTTAGTGGCACCCCCTCCAAACACCACCAGCCTACAGCTGTCACCTGCTCTGCTCAAGCATGAAGAAACCATGAACTTAATCAGCACAAGCTGCTGATAATTTTAAGACACAGATTTCCCACCCATTCTTGTGGGCCCAATTGAATCTGAATTTAGGACAAACTCAGGACTCTCACTACTGGATTAAGACGGCCTCCTGGGAGGTGTGAAGCTTTGAGCCATGCCAAGTAGGCAAAGGAGCACCAAAACATGATATCATTGAAACAGCTACAACGTCTGTTCCCCCTCAGTGAAGCAGCAGATCTTAAAGATGCTGCGTATTCTGTCAGCACATCAGCTTCTGTTCAAAACAATTAATAAATCCAGCCATCAGGGGGCACTTCATTAAATGATCCCAGCTCCATTCCTCCTCCTTCGCTTCAGCATTATTCAGCATCATGTGTCTGAGTGGCAGAGGGGTGAAACACATTCTAAAATAGGGTTTTGTTAATAAGGCATATTTTGATGAATCTCACCAGGTGAATAGATTAGAATTTGTAATCACAAGGAATTCATGGGAACAGAAGTCCTGCATTAAGATAAGGCTGGATGCTTCTAGTCTTTTCTACGCAGGAGAAACAAACTATCATGGAATTTTTCCCCCCTCAGGGAAATAAGAGAGGAGAGTGTGTGACCTGGCCTGAAACCTGGGAGGAGGCAGCTCTCCAGGGCACAATGAATATTCTCAGGAGGATTATAAATTGAAGAGAGGAAAAACTACCCAGCATCCATGGAGGCTGAACTAAACTGGGAGGTACTGGGAATGCACAATGGGAATGGGAAGTTTCAGCGTGCAATTGCAATTCTGACTCCATTAAACACTTAGGAGGGTAATTACCAAAACAGGCTTGGTATTGCAATTAACACTGTGTGGAGTGATTTAAAAAGCTGTCCCCTGCTCTGCATGAAGGACAGGGATGGCGCAGCACGGATCAGGAACGGCACGCTGACACAGCTACACGCAGAATTAAGGCACACAGAGTAACCTGGTCTGCCTCAGAGCTGCGGCGACCGGGCAGTTGAACCGGAGGTCTCCAAAGCCCCTTCCCAGCCCCGTTATCCCATGACACTATGCTACAGGGAAGCTATAGAGAGAAGCAGGAGACACACAGGAAGGTACTGCATAAGATGCTGTGTGAATAGGAACAGTTAAATCCATCAAAACAAACTTCTAACTGGGAAAGGGAGAGGAAATCCGATGGTACCCTGGAGCACAGGGTCAGGCTACAAGAATCCTCCATCGCCACTGTCCTCTCTCAGGCTCAGATCTGAGCGTTGTCACAGACCACAAATTAAAAGCAAAACAAGGAGTCCACACCTACAAATATTTAAGAGGATGTTTAGATTAGTAAAACACACCAGAAACCTCTGAAACATTCTTGCCAGGTAAAACTTCAGAGCTTATTTGAAACAGAAAGTGTTGTCCCTTAGGCACCAGTAGACTTTGCAAAGCCCAGTGTCCCGAAAACCCAAGCTGAAGGACAAGGACATAACACCATGGCCACACTCACTAACTGATGACATCAAATCTGACAGAGTACTACAGAGCAAGTCTGACTGCAAACCAGGAACCAGAAAGCTCAGAGCACCTGTTGGGACTCTGTCCATTGGGGAAACACACTGCGAGATCCTGACTTCTGAAGAAGCTGGTCTCAGCCTGGAGCAGCTCTTCACACCCAAACCTGGACACGACAGTCCCACCGAGCTGCTCCTGCAAACATGTGATGTTAAAATGTAAAGTGAAAGTCAAAATGTAGTAAAATAATCTGATTGAACCACTGTGGTGATGGCACAATACTGAGTAAGCGACCGGTCAAACGTCTAGAAGTAACTTCATGATGCCCCTTGGTCAAACACTACCTCTGACAGAATTCCCAGGAATAGCTAATTACTAAACCTGACCAAGAAATAACGAGGAGACATGATGTACGTCCTGATACTTTGTCAATTTGGGTTCCTAACCAAAGAGCCCCCAAACAGCCAAGTATCACTTTGTAACACAGTGATAGTGTGATGATCCAGGCTCACAGCCTGACCAGCTTGCAGCTCCAGAAGAGCAGCCAGAGGAAAATTCCTCTACCACACAGCTTTGCTTGTGAACAAGTCAGATCAGTTCTGCTGAATCTCTGACACTTGGTCAATTCAAAATGAATGATGGGGAGAATGAAGAACCTGAAAGATTAAATACTTCTGACTTAGAAGAAAAAAACAATTTAAGTAGGCTACCAGGGTGAGGAATTTCATATTGAAAACTAATTTATGATTGCTCAAGCATATTTGTTCTTTCTGAGCTTCTTATGGAAGCATACTTCAACAGGTCAGCAATAGAAGACAGATAGCCTCAGAGTCTGACCAAGAGTGCTCTTCAACTGCAGGACTTCTGCTGGAGGTAACTCATTGCACCAGCTAGGAGAGAGGCAGCTACAGAAAGCTTCCTGGGGTAATAGATTTTATGTGTGTGTATATATATATAAAAATAGTTGTATTCAAAACCCTCAATGTAGAAAGGAAGAAATGCTAAGCCAGAAGGTAATCCAGTTTTCCTTGATGGAAGTAGCTCAGAAACCCTTTAGAGGGGACAAGAGAGATGAGAAATGAAGAGCTGATAAGTATTGAATGTGATGAAAACCAACTGCAACAAGGCTAAGGAACAGACCCTGGCTAAACAAACAAATCCAGACTCTCATTGGGTGATTACCAAGAAGAAACAGGAATAAGCAAGGTGTTTCAAGAAGGACCTTCAAAAATAGAGGCCATTGATGACAACCATCAACTACAGTAAAGGAAATGGGGAGTGATGTGGTGGGGGTTGCTCACAGCATGGCAGAAGATCAGGATCAAAGTCCTACAAGGATACAGAGAACAAAGTAATTCTGCTAATGGAGTCGGTGAAGTGACAGTAGCATTACAGGCAGAGACAGGCCTTCAGTTAGAGAGCCAAAGAACAGAAAAGCTCCAGCATCAACAGCAGTGGTTCCAGGCAGCAAGGAAAGCTGCAGTAGCCACCACGAGTTTGATCCAAAAGGTGCTACAAGGGCGTTTCTGGTACCTTGGAAAAAGGGACTTGAGGGAGGGGGTGAAAGTTATGGGAAGATTTATTTGGTACTGCTAAAGCTCATTCTAACAGCAAGGACAACGAAGAAAACACTGTGGGATTTTAAGAGAAGACCTCAAGATACAGTATGAATATTCCCTCATCACTGAAGAAACCTCGGGTCTTAATCAATAGACTGCCTAAAAAAAGAATACAGGCTCACAATTACTCTTTCTAAAACAAAATCAATAGCCATAACAAAAGAAGAATGAGATCCAAGTCCTCTGGTGAAAGAAAAGAGCTTGACAGGTTAAATAATTTCAGATCCAGGCAAGGCTATCAATTACTGAAGTGCATGTGAACAAGCTATTCAGTGAAGATTAATGCACAGGAGAGGACTGTCACCATAGATTTATCAAAAACCTGGGAGAAAGGAAAGATCAGAAAAACTTTTGCAGGCAACTCTATAGACAGTGACAAAGACAGCTGGTCCCTGCCAACAGACATTCAGAGAGAGGAAGTACCCTAAACAGTTTCACAGAGAAATCATCAGAACACCTGAACGGCAAAGGAAGCCCTCCCAAAATGAAGGGCTTCAAGACTGATGGTAACAGGAGACAAACACAAGAGAAAGGCCTTTGAATCACAGAATCCCAGGGGTTGGAAGGGGCCTCAGGAGATCATGGGGTCCAACCCCCTGCCAAAGCAGCTCCCCAGCTCATATTGCACAGGGAGGTGTCCAGACGGGTCTTGAATCTCTCCAGAGAAGGAGACTCCACACTCCCTGGGCAGCCTGGCCCAGGGCTCTGGCACCCTCACTGGGGAAAAGTTCTTCCCCAGGTTGGTGTGGAACTTCCTCTGCTCCAACTTGCAGCCATTGCCCCTTGTCCTGTCCCCACAGACACTGAAAAGGGGCTGGCCATTTCCCCTGCATCCCCTGCTTAAGATATTGATAAACATTAATCAGGTCCCCCCTTAGTCGTCTTCTCTCCAGGCTGAACAGCCCCAGCTCCCTCAGCCTTTCCTCATAACATTTACCTGGAAGAATGGTGTCTAGAGACAGCAAGGACCTGAGCCAGAGGGGAGGAACACTGGAAGGAGTGTGGGATTAGCAAACTATTTGCCGAAGCTGCCCATGGCTCAGAGGGATCCGGTGAACAGCAGCCAGGGTGTGGGGCTGTCACACCTCTGACCCATGGGCCAGGGACAGCTCCTATTGATCATGCTCCCTGCAGAGCGCAGTGTTGGAAGATCTCTCCATGACGACGCCTTTCTTGGGCTTCCTTTTAAGGAGTCCAGCAGCAGAGCAGTCCCAAGGATGGGGCTGACAGCACATCTACCCCAGGAGCTGGATTGGAGGAGCCATTACAGGGGGAGAGCAGCCCCTTTCCAGGGGCCTGTGCTGCACCCACAGGCATCCCCCCAACTCCCTCCCAAACAGGCAAATAAACAGGAGTTGTTAGATTTTAAAATAACTGTAAACATTTTTATCTCTAGGGTAGTTAGGTGCACTATGAGGCATGTCCTACACTTTCAGCAATCTTGCCAAGACCTGAAACCAGCTGGAGCAGCTTCTATAAATTAACTTTTCCTTATTAAAAATAAATTTGTCTTTACTGGGTTTCCTTTTCGGTGTCATTAAGCCTCCCCTTCAGTTCTACTATGAAAAAATAACCTGGCATACACAACTTCTGCCACGGTACTTGTCACCCTGAGTGCTTCTGCATCATCTTTCACTTGGGTAGGTGTGACAGGGCAAGCTCTTCTAGCTTCAGCTGATCAAATATCTGAACGAGACCTTTCACCCTCATCCCAAGTAAAGCTAAAGGGTCTCAGAGAACCCCACGCTAGAAGATGCAGTGAGTTATCCCCCCTGACAGTCTGGGATTTAGTGATCTAGGTGAAATCACAAACAATGACAAAAGGGATTGCCTGGTGCTGACAGGCAGAATGGGAATAAGGAAAGATGTGCAGTTGAGTGAAAACACTAACAAATGACAAAGCCCATCTAAATTAGTTCATCCAGCTTGCCTCTGTGGGAGCATTGCTGCATCATCCATATGCTCTCCTTCTGTGTCACCATCAAGTATCACCCAAGAGGAGATTGCCTACCACGAACCCCAGTAATTTTAGGACTTGGCACTGACACTCCCTTTGACAGAACTCACACCTCTCTAGATGTTAACTATATTGCCTTCCATACTTTCAAAACTAAAGCTCAGGATCTGGATGTGTACTGCAAAGACCTTCTATTTGCCATGATTTACAGCAGCTTATGTTATTTTCTGAAGTAGCATGAAGACAACTTTGTCCATTAATTAAAGGCACAAAGACAACTTTCTTTGCTAATGACAAGGCTTAGCAATTTCAGTTGCAAATTGGTCAACCACTGCACCTAAGACAGCACCTAATTAAGAAAATATTTTCTTAATGAAGGACTGCAGGATTGAAACACTTCTGTGTTGAACAGACTGGAAGATGAGCTGCCACCACCGCCTTATGGAAGATGTTCGAGCTAGAAGGGAGATTGCCAGAGCAGGTAAAAGGGACAGCTGGTCATGGACATCCAAGGTTTCACCAGCTGGGAGTCTCCTGCCTGACCTATCTCAGAGAAGGATCCATCATTATCCCTCCCTTGTCTTCTGACTGCGCTCAGTAAAGGGCCTCTCAGCACATTAAACAGGTGAGCTGTTGGGAAGAACACAGTGCTAAAGAGCAGGATATATTAACAGGACAAGGACTTGCAGTCAGGTTTGAGGAATTACAGGAAGCAATCCCTGGTGCAGATATGCTGAGTATGGGGACCAGACCCAGGATCAGAAGAAACACCTCTCGCCCTCCTACATCTACCATGTGGGTACGCTGCTGATGGCACCATCACTTCAAGTTCACTACCAAACATCACTGATTTAGTTTGATTAAATTTCTGGTGATGAATTTTAAAAGAATTATTTTACTCATGTGCAATTTTAAGCCCTCTCCTGCCATACCTCCTAAAAAGAGTTAAATTCCATCAAAATGCTTTGACAAAAACTGTACAGCACTAACATCTCCCAAGAGGAGGACAGGTCATCCCCCTCTACTCTGCCCTGGTCAGGCCCCACCTGGAGTATTGTGTCCAGTTCTGGGCTCCCTGGGATAAAAAGGACAGGGATCTCCTGGAGAGAGTCCAAAGAAGGGCTACGAAGATGATGAAGGGCCTGGAGCATCTCCCCTGTGAGGAAAGGCTGAGTGAGCTGGGACTGTTCAGCCTTGAGAAGAGAAGACTAAGGGGGGACCTAATTAGTGTTTATAATTATCTTAAGCAGGGGATGCAGGGGGAATCAGCCAGCCCCTTCTCAGTGTCTGTGGGGACAGGACAAGGGGCAATGGCTGCACGTTGGAGCACAGGAAGTTCCGCACCAACATGGGGAAGAACTTTTTCACAGTGAGGGTGACAGAGCACTGGAATTGGCTGCCCAGGGGGTGTGGAGTCTCCTTCTCTGGAGAGATTCCAGCCCCGTCTGGACACCTATCTGAGTGAAATGTCCTAGGGAGCTGCTTTGGCAGGGGGTTGGACCCGATGATCTCTCGAGGTCCCTTCCAACCCCTACAATTCTGTGATTCTATGATCCAAGATGAGATTAAGACAAAGCTCTCTGTTAGTTTTGGCATTGCTTTGGGGTCTGCTGGAAAAGGAGCAGCTGACATACCAACAGGATCTCAAAGGCAAGGCTGCACACCCAAAGAGCGAGGCGCTCAACACCACACCCCGCTTCTACCACGCCGGTTCCCATCTCCCGTGGTTAAGCAGCCACTGCTCAAAAGACGGAGCAAGAGATGACAAAGCCTATGACTCACACTGACCATACTCATACTGGTTCTGCATCCAGGCCTTGGCTTGCAGTCCACATACAAATATCCATCACTCCAAGGATTATTTTTTCCTAATCTAACTGGACAAATGTGGGTTTGAAGAATTGGGAATGGTGAACAAGGTAGAACATGTATCGCCTGAAGTGCCTACACTCATCTTTTAATACCGACAAGGTGGACAAATTGCAGTGTTTCTGAAGCCACCTTCCCTGTTCCCTCCCCAAAGACAAGAAATGCATTTTGAACTTAGCCAATTTATGAGAAGTGCAGATGTCTTTTTCATGGGAAACGCATTTTGGCAAGGAAAATTTATCACCCGTGTCACTTTTACTGGTTAAGTGCTGTTAAGTACCCTCCACTGAAGTACCTATGCTCTCAGGTTTTCCAGTGCCCAGGTACTGAAAGCTCTTACTCCTGAAGATCAGATCAAGGATTTTTTCCCCCTTTCACTCTTAAAGGCAATACACAACCCTGAGTTAAAGTAAGTGCTGTTATCTCCAACCCAGCGGCACCTCCACGGAGCTGACACGCAGTTGGTTCTACTCAGCTACTGAACTAACAGCTTCCCTCTCACTCCTCTGGGCTGACAGGGACAGACACACACAGAGCACTGGAAAAAAATAAGATCACTTTCAAATATTGGGCAAACTTTGCAAGAGGCACATGACTCCAGAACCACACAGCCTGGGGACTGTTACACAGCTCATAGTGGTTACGACAATAAAAGCAGACCTAAAGTTTCAATCTGAATTAATGTCTGAGCAAAACTCTTCCCTACTCACACATAAACAAATGGGTTGGAATACCATAAGATACCAGAAATGAAGTTCTCACAAGCACCATGTACATCTCTGATGGAAAGCCCTGCAGAGATGGAGCGTTAATCTCAAGACCACCTCCCTCCAGGTCCTCTGCTCTCCAAGCTGTGCTCAGGGAATAATCTTGTCCTGGATAATAATTTCTTGGCCACAACCTACATCCTATCATCCAAAAACTATAATGGATACAAAATTACTCATCTCTACATGGCCTTCCCTCAGTGTGCTCATTTACAGCATCCTGGTACTTTATAAAAAGTAATACTCTCAATTTATTGAAGAGAAATTCTTTATTAGCCTGTTGATGAAAAGGCAAAGCACAGCAATGATCTTGAGACCACATAATGAGCATGCAACAGAAGCAGGATTAGACATGAGCATCTCCTGGCTCATAACTCAGCTCATACCTCCAAGCCATGTTACATTAAATATCACAGCCATCGCTCATCCAGGCCTCCTACAATTTCAGCAGCAGTTACACAGCCAGCCCTCCCAGCCACCAATTTGCAAGCCCAAAGCTAGAGAGGTATGTTCAAAGTGCAAAGAAAACCTTAAAAAGGCAACATGGTCAACTAAAAACCAGAACAGTTTCTCAAGCAAAGCAATTTCTCTCCATCTGAGGCCACAACATCAAGCGGGTCACGTTGGTCAGAGAATCACTTGGTTGGAAAAGCCCTTTAACATCATCAAGTCCAACCATTCCCATCCTGAGCTAAACCAGATCCCTGAGCACCTCATCTGCCCTTTCTTTAAACACCCCCAGGGAAGGGGACTCAGCCCCTCCCTGGGCAGCCTGGGCCACAGCCCCACAGCTCTGCCAGGGAAGAACTTTGCCCTCCCAGCTGAGCTGACCCTGCCCTGGCACAGCTTGAGCCCATTGCCCCTTGTCCCATCTCCTGTCCCCTGGCTGAAGAGACCAGCGCCCACCTCTCTGCACCCTCCTGGCAGGGCAGGGGAGGTGGGGAGAAGGTCTCCCCTCAGCCTCCTCTGCTCCAGGCTGAACACCCCCAGCTCCCTCAGCTGCTCCTCAGAGGATTTGCCCTCCAGCCCCTGCCCCAGCCTGGTTGCCCTTCTCTGCACTCGCTCCAGGACCTCCATGTCCTTCTGATGCTGAGGAGCCCAGAACTGGACCCAGCACTCGAGGTGCAGCCTCCCCAGTGCCCAGTCCAGGGGCACAATCCCCTCCCCAGACCTACTGGCCACACTATTGCTGACACAAGCCAGGATGCCCTTGGCCTTCCTGGCCGCCTGGGCACACTGCTGGCTCATGTTCAGCCTGCAGCCACCCAACACCCCCAGGTCCTTCTCTGCCTGACAGCTCTCCAGCCAGTCTCCCCCAGCCTGTAGCACTGCATGGGGTTGTTCTGTCCCACGTGCAGCACTCTGCCCTTGGCCTTGTTAAACCTCATCCTGTTGGTCTCAGCCCATGGGTCCAGCCTGTCCAGGTCCCTCTGAAGAGCCTCCCTACCCTCAGGCAGATCAAGGGACTCAAGGGCTTGCCATCCTCACCAAGAGGTTCTGTGAGCTGTTCCGCTGCACAACATGGATCACTGCTTTCCTCCTCCAGCCTTGGCTCCTGCTGTCAGGGGAATCTCCCTCACTTCCTGCAACCCCCAACAGAGGGATTCAGCTTCGGAAAGAAATCTTACATTTTCACTAAGCTCAAACCTGCCTGTTCTGAGCACTGAGCCCTTTCAGGCACGGACACGATACGGCAGGGATGTTTCACCACAGAAGGGATTCCCCTGGACTTTCTAGAAATGTAACTACAAAGCAAAGGTTTGAAAATAAAATTTCTGTGAAAATGTTACCTGCCAAATAATAAGACAGGGAAATTATGCACTTGAGGTGGGAGGAGAAGAGGGGGTCACAGAAGGTACCATGCAGCTCCTCAGAGTACCTCATCACAACCCAAGCAGACTACATACGAAGCTCCAAGCCAAGGACTGTCACATGCAAAGAGAAGTGGAAGAAGAGATTCACTTGGGGGAAAAAAGAAAACAAGAGGTGACAAATAGTCAACAGTCTTTAAATGGATATTTAGGGACTGGTGAATCCTTATCATGGATCTCAGTGTCACAATTCAGGCCTTTTAGATCTTCATATGCCTGTTCTCTTAGCAAAAGTTTTACAAAAACTTGAAGTAAATAGTGACTGGAGAAAATAGCTCTGGAATATTCTTAACCTGGTGTCACCACACCTTTTACTGAGTAGACACACATTTATTCCTCCAAGATGAATTATGGACACAGTCCTGCAAAATTTTTAAGTCTTTTTTTTGAATCCATGTTCTGTGAGAGCCATTCCAACCCTTCACCCTTCTTAAGATCTCAATGGTGCTCAAGTATCAAAGACAGATTTGCATTTCAAAAGCCAATTAAAAACAACATAAAACTGTAGTAAGGCACTGATTAAAAAGTGCTGTGGCTTTACACAAATTAAGCAGTTCCTTTGACTTTCCCTAGTTCAAACCCACTGTACTAACAACAACTTTATAAATTACATGGATTGTATGGTCACCACACTATGTCCCCTCCTCTTTGTGGATGACAGGTTGGCCATGAGCCAGCAGTGCGCCTCGGTGGCTAAGAGAGCCAATGGGATCCTGGGGTGCATCTGGAGGAGTGTGGCCAGCAGGTCAAGGGAGGTGATCCTTCCCCTCTGCTCTGCCCTGGTCAGGCCCCACCTGGAGTATTGTGTCCAGTTCTGGGCTCCCTGTTATAAAAAGGACAGGGATCTCCTGGAGAGAGTCCAGAGGAGGCTACGAAGATGATGAAGGGCCTGGAGCATCTCCCCTGTGAGGAAAGGCTGAGAAAATTGGGACTATTCAGCCTGGAGAAGAGAAGACTAAGGGGGGACCTGATTAATGTTTATAATTATCTTAAGCAGGGGATGCAGGGGGAATCAGCCAGCCCCTTTTCAGTGTCTGTGGGGACAGGACAAGGGGCAATGGCTGCAAGTTGGAGCAGAGGAAGCTCCACACCAACATGGGGAAGAACTTTTCCCCAGTGAGGGTGAGGGAGCCCTGGGACAGGCTGCCCAGGGGGTGTGGAGTCTCCTTCTCTGGAGAGATTCCAGCCCTGTCTGGACGCCTATCTGAGTGAAATGTCCTAGGGAGCTGCTTTGGCAGGGGGTTGGACCCGATGATCTCTCGAGGTCCCTTCCAACCCCTACAATTCTATGATTCTCTACCCTGATGCCTGTGTGGTCATATTCCTGTTTTAAAGCAAGGAAAAGAACATTTGTAAGTAAATTACTTCTTCCACAAATCCAGCCTAGAGCACAGCAATAGGAGTAAGTCTGCACAGTGAGGGGACACAAAGGAAGAGGCACACTGGAAATGACAATCCCAACCTTCATGTGGTAGAAGGTCCCAACATGTGGAAGCACAACACACATGTAAAAATATGAAAGAGGATGTGTTCTGAATTCACTGATCATTGAGGAAAACTAACAGATTTGTTGCTGTTCACAGCTTCTAGAAATCAGTGATATACTACTAGAAGTTTGGTAGAATGTCAAGCAACTTCCTATCAAGTTAGATTTATTATTACCCTAGAAAAGTGGAGATTTAGGTTGGATATTCAGAAAAAAAATCTTCAATATGAGGGTGGCAGATCACAGGACAAGTTGCCCAGAGAGGTGGTGGAGGCCCCATCCCTGGAGACCTTCAAGGTCAGGCTTGATGGGGCTCTGAGCAACCTGATCTAGTGAAAATGTCCCTGCTCACTGCAGGGGGTTGGACTAGATGGGCTCTGAAGGCTCCACGTTTCTGGACAATTTGTGCCACTGTCTTACGACCCCCATATTGAAGAACTTTTTCCTGATATCCAACCAAAATCTCCCCTTTTCTAGTTTAAACCCATCACCCCTCATCCTATCGCTCCATGCCCTTGGGAACAGTTCTTCCCCAGCTTCCTTATAGGCACCTGTCAGGGACTGGAAGGCTGCTAGGTCCTCCCCAGATAGCACTGTGTCAAATACAGATCAAAGTAAGAAACCCAGACAGCAAGTCTCCAAAAGAATGCATTCAGTCACTGTCAGAACAGCCCATGCTGAGGTACCAAGCTCATATTTCAGTTTGATTCTCCTCATAGGATGGCTGGCTGAGCCCCTCTGTCACCTCATGTTAGCAGTAGCCCTCATCCTATGGCAGTAAGAGAGCTCAGACTCTCATGTTCCAAAATTTTGCATCTGTCTGACTAATTTCCATAAAGAGCCTTTAAGTAACTAGAGAGGTTTATTAAGAGTTATCAGCCCATCCCACCTTGAAGCAGGACATGGTACTGGCAGAGTGCTGGGAGTTCTCCATCAGCGCTGTGAACTCCCAGGCTAAGAACTCCACGCTCCTGTCTGTTCACATGTATGATGTAACACTCTGTGGTTTTACTGGACTTTCTTTGCCCTGGTCTACGAGGTTCACCAGAATCTGTTGTTTCAGGGTAATGAAGTTCCTTAATGACTGAGTAGGAGGTAAAGCATGCAAGTGACGCTGAGTAATGTTCTCTGAAAGAAACTAGGCACACCACAGTACAACATTCACACACACCCCACCACTGCTCAATTAAGAGGAGAATTAGCTGCCTCCTGCTGTTCTCTTGAGGACAAGGATACTGTCGTGGTTTCCCCCCGGCTGTGGGCCGAGATCCACCCAGCTGCCTGCTCCTTAAAGTAAGAGAGCAGGGGAAGAGGGAAAAAGGGGGGAAACAAGGGAAGGGAAAAGGAAGGGGAAATAACTCCAAACCCAAGAAACTAAGAGGCCCGTGGGTTGGGATAAGGAGAGTTTCCTAAGAGAACAGAAAGATCAAATATCCCAATGCTAACAGGACTTTAGAGCAAAAGAAGATGAAACTCTTGATCCCCAATGCAGTTTCTCCCCGACCCACACAACTCAGGGACCACCCAGAGCTGTCCCGGAACCCGACCGTCCCCCCAAGCAGCACGCGTCCCGCCACCGCCCCTCTTCTTCCTCCCCTCAGCCCCCCGTTCTCCTGGGCAGGACGTCATTGCCATGGAATACTCTCTTTGGCCCATCTGGGTCACCTGTCCTGGCTTCGCCCCTCCTTTCTCCTGAATAGAGAAATAGGAAGAAGCTGAGAAAGTCCTTGACTGTCTGACTGCAACTAAGAACATCAGGGTGTTCTCAGCACTGCTTTCTTTGTAACTCCCAAACACAGCATCCCATCAGCTGCTACAAATGAAGTTAGCTCTATCCTGACTGAAACCAGGACAGATACTATGCTAAGTATCCCAATGCCTACCGCAGCCTGAAAGCTTCCAATTGGAAGAAAGGAGGGATGGGAAAGACACGTTAAAAACAACTGATAAAACTGAGGGATTCAAATGAGGTCAAGAAAAGCAACAAAGATAAACCTGAATTTAAATATTCCATCTCTGATTCCAAAGCCTTCAGCAACAAAAGCTGCTCCTCCTCCCAACACTCTGTGTAGCTTCACAGAGCTCCTGGCGCTTCACCGAGTTAGTAACAGGTTCTCCCACACCTACTCCTGGTAAATCCTTGGGAGCAGTGAACAGGTCATGCACGCTGCAGCCAGAGGATGCTCTTGTCCAGGTTTCTAACTTCAGAGCTGGGCGCAGGGCAGTACAGAACAGGCACCAAGAGCATTTCCCAACAGAAAACCCACTATGATTATGGCATGGAATTGATCCTCTAATACAGCCACAAGGCCAACAGGAGACAAAGGGACAGCTACTTGTGTTGGAAACTTCCAGATGAGTTTGGGCAGACTCCAGGCATTGAGTCTTCTAGCACAGATTTTCAGAAAACCAAAACCTCAACAGGATTGTGTTGGGTTTTTTAAACCTACTGAAAATAAAAAGCTCTGTACAATTCCACCAATTCAAATAACATCTTCTGCACTGATACAGGAAACGCCAACTGGAGGTTTGGAAGGCTTTTTGGATTGCCTCCATTTTTAACCCCATTAACTTTACCTAATGACCATATAGACCGGAATGGTAACAGAAGCAAGATGTTGGATGATCTCATGTGGAAAGCAGCAGAATTAATCACAACAGCAGCAGTGCACAAAGGTGGGAACTGCCCAAGATAAGTGTGGAAGAACTGCTTTTATTGTCCTCTTCGCCAACAAGCTTAGAAACGTATTGCTCAGACTCTGGAAGTTACTCCTTTAAGGTATAAAACCCCCAGTTTTTTAATTTCTGACATTTCCTTTCACAACAATGCTTACGAGGTAATTTCATTGAAACAGCATCAGAATGGCAGTGACAGTCAGGAGCAGCTCTGGGAGCTGCTGCAGCACTAGTCAGAAAGAATTCATTACCTCAAGACATTTATTAAGCAAAGAAAAAACCTGTTTGAGAAAGACTGGCAAACATCATTAGGGAAACAAAGGAAAATTGCTTTGCAGGCTTTTTTCCTAGTTACATTGCCTTAGTTTACCTTTTGTTTTTTTGCTGGTTTTTGAAGTCTCACTCTTACAAAGTAATTATAATCCTCTTCCAGCTCGATGGTTTACAAAACACTTGAAGCCTGACACCCCCGATCCCTGAGATGTAAGCGAAGGACACGCCGAAAACACATCACCTTCCCTGGTCATACTCTCTACTTTTACCTGCCAACTGCACCTACTTGCTGCTTCCTACTCCCTACATAAACCCTCTTACCAAGTCACTTCTGAAGATCACTTGAAAAAAACCAAAGTAGAACCCTACTTTTTCCCCCCTTTCTAAGCTGTGGCAAATCTCTCTGGTGGTTACAACACCCACCACTTTGCTTTTTTAATCATTTCAGTTTTCTTCATCTTCAACACTTCCCGAAAAATACCCCCACAAAATCCTTAAGGTTGGAAAAGGCCTCTGAGATCATCTAGTCCAACTGTCCCCCTACCACCCATATTACTCACTAGCCCATGTCCCTAAGGACCTCATCCAACCTTCACCCCAAGGGACAGTGACTCCACCACCTCCCTGGGCAGCCCGTTCCGATGCCCAACTGCTGTTTCAGAGAAGAGATTTCTCCTCATTTCTAACCTGAACCTCCCCAGCACAACTTGCAGCCATTCCCTCTGGTCCTGTCGCTGGGTATCTGTGAGAAGAGGCTGAGCCCAGCTCACCACAACCTCCTCTCAGGGAGTTGGAGAGAGCAAGCAGGTCTCCCCTCAGCCTCCTCCAGACTCAGCAGTCCCAGTTCCTCAGCTGCTCCTTGTAAGACTTGTGTTCCAGCCCCTTCACCAGCTTTGTTGTCCTTCTCTGGACACACTCCAGGGCCTCGATGTCTTTCTTGTAGTGAGAGGCCCAAACCTGAACCCAGTATTTGAGGTGCAGCGTCCTGAGCACTGAGTACAGGGGGATGATCACCTCCCTGGTCCTGCTGACTACACTATTTTTAAGCTGCTTAGATGAATTGATGACAACTGCCAATTACTAAAAGAGAGAGACGTCATCCCAGTTCCACTGACAAGCAATGAAACTATCCTTTCCTTTCTTGGAAAGCACCTTCCCCTTTCCCCAGGGGCCGAGCACACATTCACAGTACCCTGCTGATAGCTACACTTCAGACCAGCAAGAGACTCACCTGCTACCGTGAGCTTTGCAGTTCTGCTGATGATGGTCCCCAGGCTTTCCACAGTTGCCACACACTGGTAATATCCTTCATCAGGTTTATTATGTTTGGAATGCACCACGCTGTTTATTAATAAAGATCCATCTGGCAGCAACTGGCGACGATCATCTGACACCAAGTTTAGAAAAGTCCCATCTTTTTTCCACTCAATTTTTGGGGAAGTTTCACAATAAGCTGAGCAGTTCATGATGACAGATGCTCCACGAACTGACAGAACGTCCACTGGCTCCACCAGAAAGTAGAAAGGAGTGAAGGTTCTCACAAGGGACCCTGTAAAACACAAACCACATCACACAATCGTTGTTAGCCTTCTATCTTGTTGGGTTTTGGGGTTTTTTAAACCAACAACTGGATGATCTCAAAGTTCTTCTCCAGCCAGGTGACTCTGTGAAAGGAGCACCCGTGCTCCAGCAGCACCTTTGTAACAAATGGTACACACTCCCTGGACTTCTTGGCCTTTTGTGGCTCAGCTGCCATACCACAGCAGTGTGGTAATTTGTTTTGTACAGAGACGACTAAGCAGCAGTAGGAACAATTGGGCCCTCAAGAGAAGGCAACTCACCAGTTCTGAGCTTAGCTCCTCATGCAAGCACCAGAAAACATTTTTTCACTTCTATTCTAGTTCAGGATAAACATGATTACTTTTCCATTTTAAGTATTCCCAAAACACTTCTATAATTAGAATCTACTTTCCATTAAGGAGTGAATTTTAATTACTGTATTTCTGGCATATTTGGTCAAGCAGAAAGGCTGTGTGTCAATCTCACTTTGATTTAACTTAATCATCCAGAGCAAACCAAACGAGGATGAATTCTTTCGGAGAAGAAGAGTTTTCCCAATCAGGAGAGTAGCATTGGGTTGAGAGAAAACAAGGTCTTTTTTTTTTAAAAGCCAACCTTCAAAACACTATCAAGGCTCTGACAAACTCCACCTTTCCTCCAAGCTGGGGAGCAGGAGTGGGATACGTGTACAAAACATCATGGCAGTATCAAGGGGAATGCTACCAGCAAACCAAATCCCAAAGTGCACTGGCTAGAAGGGTAACAGCAGGTCACTTCAATCCCAAGATGCAACCATCCCTCCTATCTGCATGTAAAGCAAGATGCAGAAGGGAATGCTCCAAAACACCAGCTGAAAACCAGAAAGCAAAACTGAGAGGGTCTTTTTGCAAGGCCCATAGGTTTACTATTTTCCATAGCAAGAACACTATTTTCCTAGAATCACAGGATGCTTTGGGTTGGAAGAGACCTCAAAGCCCATCTAGTTCCAACCAGAGTCCCAACACCCTGCCATGGGCAGGGACACCCTCACTAGACCAGGCTGCACAAAGCCCCATCCAACCCGGCCTTGAACACCTCCAGGGATCCAGGGGCTTCCACAGCCTCTCTGGGCACCCTGTGCCAGGGCCTCACCACCCTCACAGGAAAGAATTTCTTCCCAATGTCTCACCTAACCCTGGCCTCTTCCAGCTTGAAGCCATGGCCCCTTGTCCTGTCCCTGCACTCCCTGGTGACCAGTCCCTCTCCCACTTGCCTGTAGGACCCCTTTAAGTATTGGTAGGCCGCAATTAGGTCTCCCTGGAGCCTTCCCTTCTCCAGGCTGAACCAGCCCAGCTCTCTGTCCACAGACACAACCGCCGAAGGACAATACTAATGAACAAAGCATATTTTACAAGCACCACACCTAACAGACTCTCAAGGCTCCAGCTGCCCTTGTCTAAAAAATTTCTGATGACCTTGGAGGCCAGAGGCTGCTGTGAGACTAGAAAGGAGATTCCACCAGGGTCGCTTTTAAAAAGGGAAAACCAAACCACGCAGCTCAAGGGGCTCAGCAGGCACCCATCTCTTGGCAAATGTTCAGAGCAAACACTGGAAAAAGCAGTTGGTCTCTAATGCCTGTATGGAGCTTTTATCATGGAGAGGGATCAAATCCAAGAGCTCTTGAACTTGGTGGGGACGGAGCGGTGCCACCCAGGTACACATGGTCCTTACGATAAACACTCGGGCAATACAGGGATGCAGGAAGGACAGACCTGCCCCCCCCACGTACTGCAGAGGCTGCACAGGCTGATACTACAGTCTTTCTACCCACAAATGACCTTAGCAACACATGAGAAAATAGGCACTTTAAGAATGTGGAGGCAATCCATAACATTTGTGAAAGGCTGAAAGACTGAAAACATAGTAACTCCCAAGCACAAAGTGAGGTTGCCAACACACCAAACCCTCCCAGAACTCAAATCTATGACATCTTCAACAGCAAGGCAGGCAGTGAACTGCTGAAGGATGTAATCACACAGTCACAGGGGCTGGAAGGGACCTTCAGAGCTCATATTGCACAGGGCGGTGTCCAGATGGAATCTCTCCAGAGAAGGAGACTCCACACCCCCTGGGCAGCCTGGCCCAGGGCTCTGGCACCCTCACTGGGGAAAAGTTCTTCCCCATGTTGGTGTGGAACTCCCTGTGCTCCAACTTGCAGCCATTGCCCCTTGTCCTGTCCCCACAGACACTGAAAAGGGGCTGCCCATGTCCCCCTGCATCCCCTGCTTAAGATATTTATAAACACTAATAAGGTCCCCCCTTAGTCTTCTTCTCTCCAGGCTGAACAGCCCCAGCTCACTCAGCCTTTCCTCACAGGGGAGATGCTCCAGGCCCTTAATCCCCTTCATAGAAGATGACTATCTAGAAGAGACATAAGCCTTTAAGAGCACAGATTTGTTTCGTTTAGTCACAAAGCCTGTGTCTTTAGAAGTACAAACACGATGGAGACCTTTACTTGTAATGAAAGTCTGTCCCACAAGCATCTTAGCTTCTTCAGTCACTTGGGGACTTTAAAAAAAAAAAAAAAAAAAAATCAGATTTACCTTCTGAAAGGGCCTTTTAATTAACAAATTGATACGATTCCCTCTATCGCTGAATTGCACTGAAAGTCCCTTGTCCCCAAAGAGCCCCTTTGGCTTCCCCCTGGAGAGGGGCTCCAGCCTTCCTTCACAAAGCCTATTGTCTCTGCTGCTCAGGAGCTCCAAGATAAGGTGGGAGGAGCGGTGCGAAGGAGACAGCTACGTTAGGCTTGTGTAGGTTACAGCATTCAAATCATCTTCTCCCCTCAAGAATCCCAGAAGGAAATAGGAAGAGCATACAAAGCCTGACGGTTCCCCAGCAACACTGAGTCTCAGACAACACCAGAGAACTGTTCAGTGTGTATCCAAATCCTTGAGATTAACATCTTTCCTGAGGATAAAAAATAAAAGCACAAAGCGCCCCACACCACCAAAAAACCCATCCAGAAGAAACTGCACCATTTCTAGGCGCTACTGGAGTTGCTTTGCTTATGGAACCTCACCTACGTGCAGATGTACTTGATTTTCTGTGGAGTTCTGAGCTCCAGCTCTGATACACCAAACAGCAGGACAGAAATGAGACTCATGTGCAGCATTAAAACCCTGTAACCTGTTAGTCAGTATAATCTCTTCCATCACCCCAGAGACCTGAGAGGTCCTTTCTAAAGTTAAAGATTCAGCTTTATTGCCCCTGGACTTTCCAGGAGAAAGCATTCTACCCACGCTACCAATGTTTTCCCCTCGTCTGCAAGTCCATGTACGTTCTGCCAGCGTAGATCCTGACTCCTACTAGGAACAATACAAACACTCTTGAGTTGTTTCTCTCTCTGGCTTTTAAAATCAAACTTTGGAAACCTGTGAAACGAGGAGCTCGGCTTCTTGTTTGCCTTGTCTGGCTTCAGTGCAGACCACATCCATCAACAGGACAGAATCATTCTTATCCTGGTAGCAACAAGGAGCCCAATGCAGTAACATGACAGAGCACAGAGCCTGCTGAAGCCATCATCCTTTCCTCACAGGGGAGATGCTCCAGGCCCTTCATCATCTCTATAGCCTCCTCCGGACTCTCTCCAGGAGATCCCTGGCTTTTTTATCCCAGGGAGCCCAGCACTGGACACAACACTCCAGGTGGGGCCTGACTTCCATGTATTGAGGAAAGGTGTGAACTGAGAGACACGGTACCTGTCCTCTTACATGACGCTCCAAAGCGACTTCACAGCACATATGTAACAGACTTGAAAATGGACATTTAAAGTAGAAGCATCTGACAAAGTCCTCATCAGACTGGCAGTAGAGCCCCTTCATACATACTGCGAGTCAATGTTAAAGAATCCCAGCTCTCCTGCTGCAGGATTGAGCTTCTGAAAGGCTTTTCACCAGAATTTAATTAACATTCCCAATGGCCCCTGTAATCCTAAAAAACAGTATGTCATGCCCTTCCTAACCCAGCTCGTTAAAAACGCTGTCTTCAAGAATTAGCCACATGTACTTTAATTGAAGATATTAAACGCTATTCTTTGCAACATGCCACAAGGAACTTGCTCAGTGGTTTGGTTAAGATAGTCATTGCTAAGGAGAGCGTTATCTCTGTAAGTCACTCCATGGGTATTAGCAGGTTGGTAATTATTCTTCCCTTGACGACACCGGTGACGTTCCGCACCGCCCAAGCGGCAAAGTTGGCATGTGTTATTGTAACACACCCCAACAGAACACGTGCTTAGAGGAAGACAGAATAGAGAATACAGACCACCTGGGCAAACTGAACTCCATATGATGACAATATTCATCAACCAAAGATCTTTTGGACATGATTCTTTTACAGCCCATCCAAAGCCCCATCATGTGTACGTGAAGGTTGGCACGGTCACTCGTATGGAAAACCCAAGGCCAGCTTCTCTACGCCTCATTCTCCAAGCGCCATTTCATTGCTCTCTCTGCAAAGACCCTCCAAACCCATAAATTACAAGACAAAAATGATGGTGTACTTAAAGTATTAAGGAAAAAAAAAAAAAGGAGGAAAAAGCACAAGAGCTCTCCCTGCCTGCAGCCCCACAGCACTTTCACAGCCCCAGCAGTGCGCTGCCAGCGGAGCCTCAGCAGGCAAGTGATGTACCGTTACAAGGTAAGGAGTGCCATGTATAGATCGAGCCTCTCCCAGACTTAGTAGATTCCTTTCTCCTTCAGCACGAGCAGATTTCCTCATTTCATGATTTAATACACTACAACAAAGAGATTCATCAGAACAAGTAACACATCTTCGCCCTGGCACCATTAAGCACTGTCAGCCAGTGATGACGCCTGAAGAACAGCTTCGCCGTGGCCAGAAGGGAAGGGGC
The DNA here is from genome assembly GCA_027925045.1 of Hypotaenidia okinawae. NCBI lineage: Eukaryota > Metazoa > Chordata > Aves > Gruiformes > Rallidae > Hypotaenidia > Hypotaenidia okinawae. The sequence continues at coordinate 707,291 of BSDF01000012.1, read as the reverse complement.
TGTGCTCCGAGATGGGTAAGGGAGACAGGTCCTTCTCTCACGGTGTGGGGAAACCACCTGCACAGAGCCCCTCTCCCCTCCTTCACTGGAAAGGCTTATTCTGTGATGCAGGAAGAAAACTGCTCCTTCAAGCAAACTCTCCTGAAAGAGCCATGTAACAGTGGATGCTTTTGTCCTTCTCTTTGCCAGTCCTGTGCACAGGTGCCCTCTTACAGTACAAAACAGACAGACAACACCAAGTGACTCAAGACCTGGGATACCACCAGAAAACTCATACCCTGCATCATTCTCCTCACTGAAACAGGAATCTTAGAGAAATTCTCCTTTATGGTCCCTTGGGAAGAGCACCTATCTGCATGTAGGCTGTTTGGAACACCGAGATGGCTGCTTCTGGGATTAAGAAACCCTGCTCTGCCTTCTTGGCCCCAGAGTTTTCAAAAAGGCATCTGTCATGTGACTGAGTTTTGAAGGTTTCTGATGCCGTATCACAGAACATTAGGAGTTGGAAGGGACCTCGAAAGACCATCTAGTCCAACCCCCTACCAGAGCAGCATCACCCAGACTAAATCCCACAGGAACATATCCAGGCAGGTTTGAATGTCTCCAGAGAAGGAGACTCCACAACCTCTCTGGGCAGCCTGTCCCAGGGCTCCATCACCCTCACAGTGACAAAGTTCCTCCTTATAGTCACATGGAACTTCCTCTGCTCCAGCTTGCACCCATTGCCCCGTGTCCTATCGCTGCCACCACTGAGAAGAGCCTGGCTCCATCCTCCTGACACTCATCCTTTACGTATTTATAGACATTAATAAGGTCACCTCTCAGTTTTCTTTTCTCCAAGCTAAAGAGGCCCAGCTCCCTCAGCCTGTCCTCATCAGGAAGGTGTTCCACTCCCTTAAGCATCTTGGTGGCCCTGTGCTGGACTCTTTCAAGGAGTTCTATCTCCTTGAACTGAGGGGCCCAGAACTGGACCCAGTGTTCCAGCTGCAGTCTCACCAGGGCAGAGTAGAGGGGAAGGGCCTACCTTGATCTACTAACCACCCCTCTCCTCACACACCCCAGGATGCCGTCGGCCTTCTAAGCCAGTAGGGCACATTGCTGGCTCTTGGTCTTATACCAAATTACACAAAAGTCAAGATACACATCATCACAGAACTACTAGAACACAGAAATAGTACACATATCAGGACTTTGACTTGAGTAACTTAGTAGTACCTCTGCCTCTCAGAGAGCACAATCAATGCACAAAGAACACAAGCCAAGCAAGCTGTATTGTGTGGCAATGCTCTCACAGCTTTCTCCCTGGCACCTTTCACTTGGTTCTAACAAATTATTGTTGGTTTAATCTTCACTGCCCTTCCTGACAGACCTCAAGCACAAAATCATAGTAAAATTACTAGCCCAGGAGAAAAGAGGATGCAGAAGCAGAATTAAGAAGAAAAGTACCCAGGTGGTGTACGGTGTGCCTGCAGTAACCCACTCAGAAGTTAAGTGTCCGTGCATCTCCTCTACTGTAAGCGATCCCACCTCCTCATCCATTATTAACTAACATGATCAACAGCATCATCCAAACAGATTGTGATCTCAAATATCATGGGTCTTCAGAGATGTGTTTGGGGCCGGTGGGGAGCTGCACAGCCCAGCACCGCCAGAGGCTTAGTACTGCTGGATTCTGCATGCACAGAAGCAGCTCTGCTGTTTGCAGTGTTTATGGTGTGGCTGCTGTTCATTGTCAGTTCTGAGGTGATGTCTCCTGCAAGCAGGCAGCTAAGCACTGCCATGCTGAGTCACAGCCCTCTCGCCCCTCGCTCAGTGGCTGCAGTTAGACTAAGCCTGGAAAGCTGAAGGAGAAGAGATGGCACAAGCTCCTCTTGCAGCAGCTGCCCTGAAGCGTAACTGACTGTACCCATCCTCTGTGGTCCATTTGAAAGAGAAAGCTGCTGCAAGGGGACATTCCTCTTTTCCAACCCAAAGCTCCACTGTCAGACTTACCTCATGACAAGGATTTCTTGCTCTGCCTTAAACCTATGCTCAAACCTAGAAAGCCATCAGCCAGCCATGCTTTCAACCCTGGTTCTCTTGGACTTCTTATTCCTCATGGTGTGCAAAGAAAAACAACCCATTATACCCCTAAAATCAGAGATTTGCATTTCTTCTGAGCTGGTTAAAAACACCCCTTGGGTTTTGTAACGCTCACTTCCAGGAACCAAGTGCCACAAACCTCCCACCTTCTGCAAGGAACATCCTTTTGAAGAGATTTTGCTTCTACAATCCAAGGAGAAGCACATCAGACCACTTAACACTATGTGTTTGAGTTAAGCCAATGAAGGAGCTGCTCTGAACATCCTAGCTGCAAAATTCCTTTTCATGATGTCAAGAGAGTTTCAAAGATTTTTTTTATCCACTTTTCCCTTTTTTTGTGTGTGGAATTAAAGACATTTCTGGGACAAGGCGAGGTTTTGTTCAAACACCCAACCTCTTTAACCACAGGTCCCTTTCAGCTTGCGTGGGATTTAGGAGCGACACCACGTTCTACTTGACACAAAGGACATTTTTACCCATGATGTCCTTTTCTACTTCTACCAATGACCAAAATAAGCTCAACCAAGAATGAAGTAAAGCCTTTTTGACTTAAAACTCCAGACGTAGAAGTTACCTTATCAAAAGCTCCTGGGATTAGTTGTTCAATATGGGATCTAACAGGAGACCTAAGATGCCCCTAGAGGGATGACTGCCATAGAGGTAGCAGGCACAATGAAATTCCTACTCAATAACAAAGCCTTCAGTCCGTGTCAGACTTCTCAACTGTCAAAAATAAGACAAAGTAATTATCTTTCACATGAAATTAGCAGCATGCCAAGCAATATCTTTAATTTTTTGGCTCATTCTAGCCCATTTTTAAAGTCTTTATATGCTTCTTGTTCTTCCTCCATACTTCAAAAGCAAAATGCTAAAGGGTTTAGAAGACAAATCTCATGAGGAGTGGCTGAGGGAGCTGGGGTTGTTCAGTCTAGAGAACAGGAGGCTGAGAAGAGACCTCCTTGCTCTCTGCAACTACCTGAAAGGTGGCTATAGTGAGCTGGGGGTTGGTCTCTTCTCCCTGGTAGCCAGTGACAGGGCAAGGGGGAATGGCCTGAAGTTGTGGCAGGGAAAGTTATTTTTTTTAATTCTGCCAGTGACCATTTTCATTGCTTTCTCTGATCAGTCTTAGAAAAGCTCCCTCTGGCATTTCTACAAAAGATTACTAGAGGGCACTGTAAAGACACCTTCAAGAGGAAAATATATATACTTCTGTTCATCGTTAGGAACAATACCACTTGGACTTTTTCAGAGAAATAGCTTCCTTACACTAGCTACAGGCAATAGCACATTTGTTGCAGCAGGGGAAGAGGATTTTCCGTTTTTTCCTACAGTAAATGGATTTCTTTTCCTAGAGATCCCATCTTCTGGGCAGCCAGGCACATAACAGACCTCTTCAGCAATGTGCAACAGCAAAACCCCGCTGTTTTTCAAGGGGTTAAACACCAGAAAATCCATTTCTAAGACCGAAAACAGATATTACAGACAATACTGAAATACCTGGCAAATATCTTAACAGGGGATTTCTCTATCTTCCCCTCCTTGCACCCTATCTGAGCTTCAGGCACAGCACCGATGCTCACTCAGGGCTCCAGCAGCTCAGACTAGAGGAATAGGTTCCCCAAAACACAGATTCCCTTTGGTTTGCAAACCAAGCCCAGATAATCAGGGAATAGATTCCTTGCCCCAGTCATCATATTTTTGTTTGTTTGCTTTCCAGACTGGTTCTTCAAAACCAGTTTAGAATATAAATACTGAAAAAATTCCCCACACATTACAAGCAAATTATCTGCTGAAGCCAATTACTTAAATATTTTCCAAGTCGTAAACACACCACTGTATCCAAAAGCTCTACATGAAGGCTCAAGGAATATTCCTGTGCCTCAGATGCTAACAAGGTTACAGGGCACCCAACAGAATATATTTGAAATAGCTATTTCAGTTAAAGATGCACTTGAAGCCAGACAAGAGTTGCACTTCACTCTGGATTTCCTCCAGCCCACCTATTCGATTGGCTGCTTCAGGGTCATCACAGCAATTAGGAAGGATGCTCGCAGGACAAGGGAGAAGTCAGCGGTGCTCTGATCACAGGCAACAGCCAAACAGCTTATGTGAAGATACATGAGGAGGAAAAGAAGAAATATGGTTTCTGTGAAAAGCTTACAGGGGGAAAAATATAAAGGGTTGAACATTAATAAAAAAAGAAAGATGCAAGCAAGAGCCAAACCACAAGTTGCTGAACATCATTTTCAGCATCTAAAAAGAGACCTCTGTCATGCTTCACAAAAGAGGAAAAAATTCTTCACAAATACCTTTAATGTTAGATCAAGCAAGGATTATCTAAGAGGACCTGGAAACAGAACAGCTGCATCAGATCAGAGCAAAAAGAATCGTTTTAACTCAGTGACTCGGCAGAGTAGCAGAGAACAGATGCTGGGGAGCACCTAAGAATGGCAGAACATGCAGCAAGACTTGCCCCAATTCACCCTGAGAGCCTCTTGCTGCTTGCACTGAGGGGCTCCTGCAGCCAGAGGCAGGTTTTGCTCTTCAGCTCAATCCCTTTATCCATCTCCGGTCGGTTCTGATAGTTCACATTTGAAGAGCCTGCTTGCTGTTGTAATAACTGAGGTAGACAAATGTCAGGGAGTAGAGGATTTGATGGTCAAAAAAACCTACTGCAATTAAATTCATTTCTCTACCAAGAGAAAAAGATAAATCACACACTCAACACCACGTGAACTACAGAAGAATAAGCAAAGCACTTTATGCCAGACAACATCAGAAGGCTGCCTTGTTTTGAGACCTTGAAAATACTTAAGTCACAAGGTCCATTCTTCAAGTTGTCTTTCAGTCAATTTGAGAAGAGAGGCAAAAAAAGTATCTGGATGCTGTACTCCAGAGTAACACGTACCCACCCACATCCAGCCACTGCAGATTGAAGCCCACGGTCATCATCTGCATCAAATCCCATGGGAGCAGAGCCTGCCACAAAGCAAACTCAAACACTGAACTGGAAAAGAAGCGAGGAAGAGGCAGCTTGACTTCTACACCCAACCTCTCTCAACCCCACAGGGCAGCAGTACTTCTGTGCTTCATCTTACCCCTCAGCCAGGGCACTGCACAGAAAGACGACAGGTATCTGTGTCGGACAGCCACGGCACCCCCTTGTACAGATGCTTCAGTGTTACACACACGGCTGTGGGGTACCACCGCACTGCCTTGTGAACAGGAGGCTTCCCAGCAACGGGAAGATCTCTGCCAAGAGCTCGAAGTTGAACACTTACAGCCACAATAAAGGAGCAACTGTCTAGAAGGTCTGTGAAAGACCTCAAGGGATTTTAAGTGGCAATTGATGAAGTCGTGTACTCCTTACCTTTCATACTTATATTTACATAGACACATCCCCTCATTATGTATAAACTTTCTATATACAAAGCCCTGACACATCAATTATACGTATACACACCTGTAGCTGTGCACACATCTACTACTGCTCTCTACAATACATGATCATTTTTCAAACTTCCGTTCTGTTCCCCAAGAGAAGCACTTCAAAGTGATAAAAAAGTTCAAACCCATCCACCCCCAAGAGACAGTGCTCACCCCATCGAGGGATTCCACATTTTCCTCTATCTTACACAAGCAGACTGTGACTGAACCAGATTTCAGAACTCGAGCCCGCGGAGCCGGGAAAAGCCAAGCGGTTCTTGCAGGTGCAGGAATTAAAGTGTGATCGCCACATCAGCTGCAACATTCAGAAATAAAAAAGAGTACTGAGTCTCAGATGTGGAACATTTTAACTGTGGCCAGGAACCAGCAGAGAAGTGACACTCAAGCACGCTGTAGGGTGGTGCCCATCAGGAAAACAGAACTCAGTGACACGCACTTGAGTTAACTCCCCTGAGTTACATCTTTCTCATGCTGAGCAGTGGGTCAGACTCCCTGTTTGTGCCATCTCAACAACACAGCAGCTTCACAAGGTCCAAGTGTTCCCCCCCACCCCATCCTCTCAACTCTGAGTTCTCCACATTGGTGGAAACACTGGACACCTTCTTACAGCTTGGCAGGGTCAAGATCAATAGTGGTTAGAGGATGTCCCTGCATTTGACAGGCAGCCCAAGGTTCCATTCCCAAGGGGTAACAGCTCCCAACTGCCACACAGCTGTTGTGCAGCAAAAGCACACCATGGCTCTGCACCACCAATGCTGGGCTGTGCTCTGGCATTGAACAGGCTGTCCCAGGAACAGCATGGCTGCCTCTGGAGTGTTACACCTTAACCTGGCTTCACACCTCGAGACAAAACAGAGAACCACAGAACATTTTGGGTTGGAAGGGACCTCAAAGCCCACCTAGCTCCAACCCCCTGCCATGGGCAGGGACACCCTCACTAGACCAGGCTGCACAAAGCCCCATCCAACCCGGCCTTGAACACCTCCAGGGATCCAGGGGCTTCCACAGCCTCTCTGGGCACCCTGTGCCAGGGCCTCACCACCCTCACAGAAAAGAATTTCTTCCCAATGTCTAACCTAACCCTGGCCTCTTCCAGCTTGAAGCCATCACCCCTTGTCCTGTCCCTGCACTCCCTGGTGACCAGCCCCTCTCCTACTTGCCTGTAGGACCCCTTTAAGTATTGGTAGGCCACAATTAGGTCTCCCTGGAGCCTTCTCTTCTCCAGGCTGAACCAGCCCAGCTCTCTCAGCCTGTCTTCACAGGAGAGGTGCTCCAGCCCCTTGATCATTCTTGTGATGGAAATATTATGCAAGTCCCACTGATCCTTTATCTTGCAATGCACAAACACGATGCAGAAATAAAAAAAATAAAAATCCCAAGTTTTATTTACTGAAACTGAGTTATTTCAAGGGCACTGAACATACAGGGGTAGGGCAATTTTTTGCAGATTACTTTGTCATCTATGAAATCAGAGTGCTGTGTTTCAGACAGGCAACTGTAGACTATTACCAACATATTTGTATTCAAAACAGATCTGTGAAAAAAACCCACCTAATTGCAGTAATCCTTTATTATAACCCTGCACTCATGGTGCTTCATCCAGTTGACATTTCTCCGTGACAGATTCCTGCTAAGCTGCTAGCAAGCACTCTGAAAGCCAGGAAAAGCTATGGGAAGAGCAGATGAATACCCCAATTTCACTCTTAATGCTCAATGTCTGCTTTGCCAAAAGGGGAGCTGGCAGGGGGGTGGGGTGGGTGTATGGGTATCCCCGTGTTTCAACTAAGGAGAGGGAAGAAGGAAAGCCCCTGGGTTAACACCGACATTCCCGCTCCTTCCCGGGTGCGGCGGAGCTGTACGCCTGAGCTTGAACCGGGACTAGAAGCCATGGGATCTTAATGGGGCGTGACTAACCGCCGGCGCTCTCTCGATTTGATCTCTGCTCCAAGTACAGTAACATGAGCTGAAAGGCCAGTTTGAAAGCTTCGCACAGACTCCTGGAAGTCTCTCCTGGAAGTGTGGCAGTGAACCGGCGGCCTGTTTCATTTTCTAAAGACAAACAAAAAGCTTTCATCTCCCTTGTTTACTCGCTTAACCTCCCCAATTCCCATGGAGCACCGCAGCTTTGATCGGGGCCATTCCTGCCCAAATAAAACAGAAAGCCTCACTGGAGCTTTGCAAATACATCAGCAGAACCATCTGCAAGCATTAGCAAATGTCACATAGGTGTGCAAGGAGAAAATAAAAGTTACCCCTTTGTTTCTAATACAAATTATTCCATCAAAGTGGGGAAGCAAACATGTTTAAGAACTTACTTAGGAGTGAAAATACAAATATTGTATGTATTAGCTAAATTGTCACACAGACACGGGCATTAGTTGAATTACTAAGTCAGAAGTGCATAAGAAAAGCAAATTTGTAAGTGATTAGCAGACTGAATTTTCTTACACCCCTTTTATTCCCATTTCCCCATACCTGGAAAACTTCACTCACTCACTAGGTATGTAAAAAGCCTCCTGGAGAGCAGCCCTGCTGGAGGCTTGTTAGTGGACAGTGGGCACCTGAGCAATGCAGCCTTTGAACTGCACGCGTGCTGAGGGGCTTGTAACCAATCAGGGCGTGTGACTGTATGCGTTTGACCAATAGAGGCAGGACACGTGCACACGGCGGGGTGGAGCTATCCGATGTGAGCACATGGCACGGGGCTGTATAACGGTGTGAATGAACCGCATTCACCTGATCGCATGGATCCCTGAGTGACTGTCCAGGATATCCCGCATAGCCCTGCTGAGAAGGACCTGCGGGTTCTGGTGGGGGAGAAACTTCCCCTGAGCCAGCAGTGACTCTGGCAGCTGGGAAGGGTGATGGGATCCTGGGCTCCATCAGCAGGGGGGTGGCAGCAGGGACAGGGAGGGGATTGTCCCTCTCTGCTCTGCCCTGGGGAGGCCCCAGCTGGAGTCCTGTGTCCAGAGCTGGGGCCCCAGGACAAGAAAGATGGGGAACTGTTGGAGAGGGGTCAGAGGAGCCACGAGGATGCTCAGAGGGCTGGAGCAGCTCCCCTGTGGAGAGAGGCTGAGGGAGCTGGGCTGGGTCAGCCTGGAGAAGAGAAGGCTGTGGGGGGACCTCATTGCAGCCTGCCAGTCCCTGAAGGGAGCAGAGGAACAGGAGGGGAATCAGCTTGTTCAAAGGGTAGATAATGGCAGGACAAGGGGGATGATGGGGTGAAGCTGAAGGAAGGGAGGTTTAAATTAGATATTAGGGGGAAATTCTTTCCAGAGAGAGTGGTGAGGGGCTGGAACAGGCTGCCCAGAGAGGGGGCGGGTGCCCCATCCCTGGGGGTGTTCAAGGCCAGGTTAGATGGGGCCCTGGGTAACCTTGTGTAGCTCCAGGCCTGGAGGTTGGTGTCCCTGCCTGTGGCAGGGGGTTGGAACTGTCTGATCCTTGGGGTCCCTTCCAACCCAGACCAGTCTGTGATTCTATGAAAAGTTTGTTTTTGTATTAAGAAGGGAAAAGTCTCAAACGTTTCAGTGTCAGGCAGGTAGCTGTCAGCCTGATGCGGCCTGTGCGTGCCAGCTCACAGTGTGAGCAGGGTGAGCCAGAGCAGAGCCGGCGGGCTGAGGGAATCAAACTTGATCCTTGGTAGGCTGCACCCAGAAAACTGCATCCAGTTTTGTGTTTCCCAATATATCAATGTCAAAGACATTATTAAACTGGAGAGAACTTGCTTGGCCTTCTGCCAGCCTGGCTGGGAGCTGGACCATGTACCTGAGGAGAGGTTTGTTTGGCCTGGCGAAGTTTCCGAATGGGGGGATACACCCCCAGCAGCTCCCCACTACCTGCATGGAGGTTACGGAGGAGATGGAGCCAGGCATCTCACCCTGGCGTGTGGCAGGAGGTGAGTGATGATGACTTGAATAGAAACCTTGAGCTGCCAGTTCTTTGTGACCTGTCTGGCCCTACTGGGAGTCTGCAGCACCTCAGCACAGCTCATCTGTTGTTAGGCTTTTCTGCTGCAGGACTTTCTTTTTATTTTAGTGGGCAGAACAAATTTAACTTGAGGGAGACATTTCTCAGCTGAATCCAAGGAGGAGTTGTGTGGCAAACCTGTCCTATACTCTTGAGTCAGATTCACAGAATCCCAGACTGGTCTGGGTTGGAAGGGACCCCAAGGATCACAGAGCTCCAACCCCCTGCCTTCTCCTGAGGTCCCCCCACAGCCTTCTCTTCTCCAGGCTGAACCAGCCCAGCTCTCTCAATTAGCTCAACTAATATCAAAACAGGACTGGATGTGAACTCTGGCTATCACGTCAGAGGACAGTACTCAACTCACAGGCCTTCATCCTGACACTGTTAAACAGACAGACCTGACGAACTATCCATTTGAGTAATTATGGCAACAGAACCCCAGAAGGATGTAACAGCTCCTCAGAAAGTGAGCACTACCTGTTTCCAGCACTGACAGCTCCACACGCTTCAGACAAGGAACAGATGGCTCAAAACCCCCGTGCAGCCTGTGTTGATATCGGCAACTCCTTCAGCAACTCCCCCACCCCAAGTTTTTAAGATGCAAGAGCTTACCTGAGGCACGAGTTCCTGAACAGCACTTGTACATAAAGACAGATGCGAAGTACTGACACTGACTAACCAAGCAGAATGCATCCTCACAGGAGGAACATTCACCTTTGGAAGACAAGAAGCTCTTAAATCTTCTCAGACAGTGGGATCGAGATACCCTGCAACATTTGAGCTGACAATGCTTCATAAAACACACTTGTGTGCAGTTCTGGGCTTCTTTTCACAAGCGGTGGCTGAAGGAGTGATGTGTCCCAGAACAGAATCATCTAGGTGGGAAGGACCTCTGGACCTCACCTAGCCCAGCCACCTGCTCCAAGAAAGTCTGTTTCAACCAGGTTGCTCAGGGATCTGGCCAGCCAAGCTTGAAGCTTCTCCAAGTAAACACAACAATAGAAGACAAGCAAGCAAGAAGCATACAAGCATCCAAAGCAGGGAAGCACAGCTTTCCATTATTTCTTTTGTGGCACAACAGTGAGCTGTGGTTAAACAGGCTCCCACTAGAACCACAAAAGTCCCGGGAAGCAGTACATAAAGCCACGGTAATGGCAACGCCAGGGAAGATCTCTTCTGAGGAATCCAGCTCTGAAGTGACACCAAGTACCTGATCCACCTGCAACCATGGTCAGAAATGAGGAGGCCACAATGACCAATACACTCTGAACAATCACACCTTCTAGGTATCCAGACTGTCAATGGGAAGAATGGGGCAGATTCTCATCGAAACACGGCACCTGCCATTCATCCCAGGAGTACGACTGCAAAACCCATCTGAGGACAGGAACACGTTCCTGGAGGATCTAGGAGGCTGTAACACAACCTCCCCTAATCTGAACAATCACCTGCCTGCAGAGCTTGCTGACATTGTAGTGGCAGCTTTGCTTATGCTACTGATGATGTTAAGTGCCTGGCGTGAGCACCAACAGCAGAGCGCACAAGTCCAACCACCAAGCGTCTCAATGGCGACTTGCGCCCTGACTCAGAGCTGTTAATTACCCCAGCATCCCTCAGTGTCCCCAGACACCTCTTCACATCAGTTATCAACTCCAGCTAAGCTCCCAACTGCAGAAGCTGATCTGCTAAACCAAGAAAACCTGTTGGGATGTTTGCAACTGCCTATGTATCAGCCACATCAAACCCACCATGAAAGCAAGGCGCAGGGTAAGCTGTCACCACCGACCAGCTGCAGATCTGTATGGACACCACGCTACGACTTCTCAGATGTGACTGCACCCTCACGGGTCAGCAGTGATTCCCACCACCTATGTAAGGATGGAACACAAGGACCTCAACACCCTTCATTTGCAGGCTGCTGTTCATTTCCTTCCAGCCATGACCCACTATATACTGCCAGGTCTAGTTTTCTCCTCTATTTTTGGTCTCTAGCCAATGTTAAGGTAAGGTTTTTGGCACATCCTTCACATTTGCATCACAGTCCATGCCTGCTGCAACAAGCTTTCTATTTTCAATAATACATGTTGACAGAACTGCATTAGAATGTAAAGCAATTCACAAAAATAAATTAGCTCAGGCATCGCAGAATAAAACAATTAACAAGAGACATTAAGGAGGAAGCTTTTTCCAGATTCCTGTCAGAATTTCTGCTGCAATTCGTCCCAGTCACCAAAACACTACTTTTAGGAGAAAGCCACAAACACTTCCAGCTGAAGGGCAGATCCAGACCCCACAGGCATCCCCCACTCACCGCTGTCAGACACCATCGCAAAGCTAAACACTCTTTCAGGCTTGTTTTCCCTGTCTGTTCAGAGGTTTCATGTAAACAGCCTGTGCAACCTTCTCCCGAGAAACTCTCCGAACTCCAACACACCTTCAGCACAGTGTAATCAGGTAATTAAACTGCACCCCCTCTAAGTCTACCAATAACACTTGGAAGCTGTGCTTAAAGAGGGCAAACCAAGCTTCATTTCACTCAGTTCACGCCACACTCTGACGATCACAAATGGGAAGCTATGCTTCCTATCAGAGTGATTTACACTTTTTAAAACAAAAATTGTTAAGAAAACATTGTCTCACGTCTGGCAGGGGATTTTGACTTGTTTTTGCAGGCTTCTGCTTGGTTTATGAACTACAGCCAGAACTACAGAACTGAACTACCTCCTTTACGGCATTAAGAGGGGTGAAATGCAGCTTTTCCAGAGTGCCGTGCTCTCATGTCACACACACACAAGTATGTCATGAAAAGTTTGTTATCTTTTTTAAAATGCAAAATAGTTACATTTCTGTAAACCATGGGTTACCTTAAATTCTCTGCCTCTGAGTCACCCAGTAATGTGCACTACTCGAGTCCTCCTTCACTTACTGCGCTACTCTCACCCACCCACACTTTGAGAGGGGGCAGCAATCAATCACAGAATCACTTAGGTTGGAAGAGACATTTAAGATCATCAAGTCCAACCATTCCCAGCCTGGTGGCATTCGAAAGCCTCTCATCCTATCACTTGTTACCTGAGAGAAAAGGTAACACCTCTCTACACCCTCCTTGCAGGTAGTTGCAGAGAGCGGTAAGGTCTCCCCTCAGCCTCCTTTACTTAAGACTAAAAAGCCCCGTTCCCTCAGCTGCTCCTCACAGGACTTGTGCTCCAAACCCTTCACCAGCTTCACTGCCCTTCTCTGGACACGCTCCAGCATCTCAACATCCTTCTTGTAGTGAGGGCCCCAAAACTGGACACAGCACTCAAGGTGTGGCCTCAGTAGAGGCTAGTGCAACAGAACAATCACTTCCCTACTCCTGCTGGTCACACCATTCCTGACACAGGCCAGGATGCTGTTGGTTGCCTTGGCCACCTGGACACACTGCTGGCTCAGTTCAGCCAGCTGTCCCCTAACACCCCCAGGTCCTTCTCCCCCAGGGACCTCTCCAGCCGCTCCGCCCCAGGCCTGTAGCACTGCCTGGGGTTATTGCGACTATGACAGACGGCGCTCTGCCCTTATTTCATCACGGTGGGTTTCTTAGGGCCAATATTAAAGTGTAATTATGTTATCACCCAATGTTTTAAAACTCATAGCTTGCATGTATTAGAAACTGGTTTTATCTTTTTAACCATGAAGAGAGGAGGGGCAAGTTATGTTTTGCACTTAACAGCTTGAGTTCTAACATTATTCAGGAGTTGGACTTGATGATGCTTATGGGTCCCTTCCAACTCAGGATGTTCTATGATTATCTCCTTCCCAGACTGGTACCTCTGGCCACAGCGATCTTTGCAAGGCTTCCTCCCCGCCTTGCCTGAAGAGGAGGGGCGTGAGGGCACTGTTCAGATATTTAGCACAAGAGTTTGTGCCAACAATAAAAGCCTATGAGTGGCCAACACAACTCAACTGCTGGGAGGAACCACAACCGGGGCAGACAGATGGGCCGGTGCCCTTATATCCTTATAAAGTATCCACATCAGCATAGCTGTACAAACAGACAGACAGAATGATTCCTAAAGCAAACATGAAGATAGAGCTACCCCTGGGGCAGATAAACCCAAGGGGTCTCAATGCATACAACAGGTCGTTTGAGAGCATTGGGTCTTCAAAGCCATTTCTCACCCAAGTTATCACTTGCGTACTTTTAGTCCCATGCAATCTGGAGAAGTGGGCTTCATCTCCTGAGTTTAACTATTTAAATAGACAGAAACAAAGGTAATCCTGGATATTAGGAGTTGAACTCAATCCTCATGGGTCCCTTCCAATCTCAGTACATGCTATGATTCTATTCTATGATTAGTGCTGTCTATTTTAAATCAGAAATCTAGGTGAGCTCTTTTTATCGGGATGCATTTCATCAGAGAGCTCTCCTTGAGAGCTACAATTCCCTAGGGATTTTAGAAAATCTGGGGCTATGCCATGGGACCCCATGAGGAAGAGAGACCAAAAAGCCTATTAAAGGACACTAATGAGAGCTGTCTGGAACAGAGCAGTGAAAAAAAGTCAAGGCAAAGCAAGGTCTCCCAACCACAAAGCACAGCAAAACCAAAGGGGTGAGGAGGCTACTCGAAGGACAGCATCTTCTGGGGAGCAGCTGTTTTTCAACATGAAGTAAGCATGTGCAAAATCCAGGTAATCCAAAGGTTTACCACTGGATTTGGGCTGCAGGTAAGTGGAACAGCTGGGGAAACCTCCCATGCCCCTTCCCAGGGCTGCAGCACTCCCTGTCACAAGTCCATTTGAGCAGTGGCTCATGCTGCGCTGAAGACAAATGCCTAAAGGGCTGGCAACTAAACCCCCCACCAAACCAGAAACATATTGGATGTGAAGCTGGTATCCAAGAGCAAGCTGATGGGAACACTACATGCAAGGAGTTCCTGAGTTTGCGTTCATAGGGGGAAAAATAATTAGTATTAACATGGTCAAAACTTATTATTAGACTAAGGTGCCTGCAACACCTCAGCAATTAAATATCATTAACTTTGTATGCAACTCCTTGATCATTCCCTAAATGCTCTGCCAAAAATATAATTGAGTCTTCATCAGATGGCAAACAGGAGTTCCTGCCCACAGTACAATTCAAGGTCAAACTGCAGCTCCCCAAGGGCTGTAAGAAGTTGCTGAAGGAGAGGGTCTGTGGCACAACACACACTGGAAGGGTCTGTATTTTATTCACTCCAGATTCCCCCCTTACAACCCAGCTCTGCCTTCCAGCTTATCAGTAACCTTGAAAGAATAAGATAGGCAGAGCTACTAAATAAAAGACAGTTTTTTCGGTGTGGAGGGGCTAAACAAAAAGGAAATTATTACAAGTTCCAACTGGTATATACCACCAGCTTCACTCCACTATACCAGACTTAAATTAAACCCAAGACCAAACAAGCTGCATTTCCAGCCACCTGCTTGCCACTGCATACTACCATGGTGATAACCGATCACCCTTCTGATGTTTGTGTGCACTGGAGTAACAGGTCTCCTGTATTTCATAGCTAGCAACTAAATTTACAGAGCAAAGTGGGTCATTTAATACACTTAAGTCAACCCTGGTATTTTGAGGACAAGATTTAGCTCTCCAGCTTCTCAGACAACTGGGACAGCAACAAACAGCAAAGCAGAAGAGGCAGCAGAGTTTGTCACCGCAAGAAAGCTCTGCTACTACTTCCAAAGTAACTCCAGAGGGTAACTCTGCTTACAGGCAGGATCTGAAGTTAGTTTTTCTAATGTAAAAAACAAACAAAAAAAAAAAACCAAAACACATTAGCTAATGCCAGAGTGAGATCACCAGGCGATGCAAGAGGTGGGATGGTACCATGGGCAGGCTCCCGGCTGGCAGAGGGATGCTGCTGGCTGCCTGCCACAGGGATTCGAGCGGCCAGGTCCGGGGCAAGTGGAACTAGAGGGACTGGGCACAGTGCTCTGGGCTCCACAAAGGCTTTTAAAGAGTCATCTGGTGCTTGGGTTGAATGAGACTCCCTGCTCTGGGGCACAGGGGAGCTCTCTGGCATGCTCATTCCTGGTGGCTAATGGCATGCTTTCATTTGATTTAAACAGCAGGGAATTAACACCTGGCCTTCAAATCTCTCCAGAACACCAGACGTGCTTACAGACTGCATCTCTGTCTTCACAGCCACACTGTTTCCCTGGTTCAATCTTTTTAAGCCCAGCTTTGGATTTCTGCACCCACTCTGAACCATGTTCTTCTTTCATGCTACCGAGGAGAAGGAATATTAACATCTCAGAAAGTCAAAGGGCTCCCTTTTCATTCTGAAACTGGGTATTAAGATTCAACTTCCCCAATCCTACTCTGCAATTATGCCTGTAGGTCACAAGTTTGTATTTGGACCAATTTTTTCCAGTGTAAGTTGTTGTCAAGCCAAAAATGCCATTTTTCCATGAGAAATGTTTTGTACAGGCAGTATTCTGAGTCTGTCCAAATCACTGACCCATTACTGATCCAAATGAAGATACACTATCAATTTTGCACTGAGCTATTGATCAAGGTCAGCCCTAGAAAGATACCCAGAGCACCAGAACCCCACAAGTAAGAGCCAGAAATGAGCTACACTATTAGGCTGAGAGAGTTGTGCTTGTTCATCCTGGAGAAGGAAAGGTTCTGGGGGACCTTCTAGCAGCCTTCCAGTCCCTGACAGCTCCTATAGCAAAGCTGGGGAAGAACTGTTCCCATCTGCATGGAGGAATAAGATGAGAGGTGATGGGTTTAAATTAGAAAAGGGGAGATTTAAGTTGGATATTAGGAAAAAGTTCTTCAATATGAGTGTGGTGGATCACTGGCCCAGAGAGGTGCTGGAGGCCCCATCCCTGGAGACATTCAAGGTCAGGCATGATGGGGCTCTGAGTGACCTGATCTAGTGGAGATGTCCCTGCTCACTGTAGGGGGTTGGACTAGATGACCTCTACAGGTCCCTTCCAACCTTACACATTTCAAGAGTCTATGATTTCCAATTACGTATCAAGAAAAGGAACTCAGAAGATGCTATTCTTTCCTGGGATTGCTGGGCTGCTGACTGCTTGCAGAAGGGCTTCAGCAGACCACGCACAGCCATGCGGGGCGAAAGGATGCGATTCCTGCTTGCAGAACAAAGGGAATCATTTCTGGAACACAGTTCCCAGCGAAGGCTGTTGGCAGCTCAGGAGGTAGGAAGCACGGCTCTTCCCTTTTTCACCTGTACCTACATGTCAAAGAAACTGCTTTGCCTGGCAGCCTTGGAATGCTGAGATGGGGGCTCGGGGGAGCAGCCCCATACCCTCTGCCACCAGTAGCCACCAGGCCCTGGCCACGGAGCCAGGAATGGAGGGAGAGGGGGATGGGGAGCCCTGGGAATCCCATCCTGCCGTTTCCATGGCTACACCAGTTGAGCAGGGAGCCTTTCACATGAACCAGGCTGCAGATGCTCCAAGGTCCCTCTTCGGATGCTCCGTGGCCCCTCTCAGAAGGGAAAGCTGATGGAGCAGGGGAAGACGCCCCCCACAGTGAGATGCAGGAGCGGGGGTGGGGGTCACAAAAACCTATGCTTAAGCTCAGACAAGCCTAGAGCCTCGCAGTACTTTTCCCATCGTGTGAATGCAAAATAAATGCAGCTTATCTCAGTTAAGGTGAGGCACAGCATAGGGCTCAAACCGCAGCAAGTGGGGGAATTTAAATATCAGCAGTATCAAATGCCAACCTTTGGCCTGGAGAGCAGGGCATTGCCACTTGCTACAGTGGGAGTGGGGGAAAAGAGCTGCTCAGAAACACCTTTTCCCCCGAAAAAGTGGTATTCACAGAAGGTATGGTGAAGTTTCACTAAAGAACTCACATACAGGCATGCTGATAATATATTACATACATTACTTAGTAAGTAATATAGGTGGTAGGGGGATGGTTGGACTAGATGAGGTCTTTTCCAACCTTAATGATTCTGTAATTACTGCTGAGCACAGAGCATCCTGGGCTCTGTGTGCAGTATCTGAATTACCCAGTCACTGTCTGAAAAAGATCCTGGGTTGTTTTTTTTTTCCATTTCCCAACTGTCTGGTTGGTGAAACGAAAATAAAAGCAGGAACAAGGTACCCTCATCTCAGACTGAGACATAACTTACTATTAGTTACTGTTTGAAACGTTGGTATCCAACGAGTTTCCCGCTACGCTCCTTTAAAAGAGACTATTATGAGATTTGTATTGAAAATCAATCAGGGAGAGCTGCAGGTAGCCCTGGCCTCCTTTTGTGCTGCAAGGCGTATTAGTCACTCTGAAATAAAGCATCAGGCTTGATTCGCAGCCTGCCATGTAAATTCTGGATGTGTTGTGCTGCCAGTCCTCAAGACAATGACATCACTCGCTGCTGTGTGGGATTTGTTGGAGGTAAAAGCCTTATTGACTCCGTTTAACTGTAATTTCAGAATAACTACAGCTCCAATGTGTGTGTTGTCCTCACAGGAATGGTGAAATACAAAGAGCGACAGGAGGAAGAATAGTTTTGCAGTCAATGTCACTCCAACAGTAATGTGTTTTTTTCCCAACTAAGCTTTCAGCAGTCAAAAATGGGAAAGATTATAGACACAGAGCCTGCAATTCAATTCAAAGAGATCTTCGTTAACAGCAGCGATGAAAAGAAGAAAAAAAGCCCACAAAATTCCTCCACTTAAAGCCCAACCTCAAAACAGATGCTTACAATCCTGGAAATCTTTGGGAGATTCAGGGCGTTAAACAGCTGCAGCTGAGCTCAGAGTGAACGCTGCAAATAAATGCTAATGAGATGCTTATAGATCCTGAACAAATTGATTTACTGAGATCTTGTCGAGTGTCTCCTATCAAGGGTTTGTCAGAGTAAGCAACCAAATCCTTATAAACAGAAGTGACTCATTCATTACAACTGGGGTGGGGGAAGGAACTGAGAAATCCGAGCTTGAGTTTGGGAAGACCTCAGAACAAGCTCCATGTGCACGTGTGTACACAGTATTTAAAAATATATATATTTTGAAAGCACAGTTAGATTTTCCTGCCTCCAAAGGAATCCATCAGAAGGGAAGTACTGGAGGGCACTGGTAAACATAAACACACAGCACAGCTCAGCTCTCCACAAAGTTACAGACCAGCTCAGTTAAACTCTGGAAAAAGAGCTACACCAATGAAAGAACTGCCTCTGCCCTAAAAAGGGGCTTACAGAAAGCTCCCAAAGAACTCCGGGTAAGTCGTGTACAAGTTCACCTTCCTGGGAACTGTTTCGCTGCATGCTGCTCACACACGGCCTGTGTGTAGCCAGTACCTTGGAAATCAAAGGGGCAGTAAACCTGTCTTAGAGGGAGCCCTGTTGTTTGTAGGATCGCATACGATTGCGAACAGTAAGTCACATCAGAAGAGAAGAGAGGTAAAGCTACAGCAGCTATGTATCAGAGTAAGAAAAAGTGTTTCTAAATCAGTAACACTTCAATTACTGCACAGTTTTGTGACTATTCAGGAGATTTCTTTGTGACCAGTCACCCCTAAAACATAGGTGTGTATTAATTGTGTAGTGGCAGGCAGGGCAGGTGAAGACAGGTATCCTCTGACCCACTCCAGCAGAGAGTTGCTCTCGCAAAATGAAGAGCCGGGATAAAAAGCACCAGCCAGTTTACTCATGCCTTAGGGCAGCTCTGCAAACACACATTTGTGACCAAGAAATCCAAGAAAACTAAATCCCTTTGCCCTTTCCTTCTCCACAGCCCTGCTCACTGAGATCCAGGCAGCGCTTCAGGGAAAACCAGGTTCACCCCCCTGCCTCCCACTCCCGCAGAAGCGGCCCCAGTCCTACATCCCGCAGCCGTGTGTGAGAGGTGGTTCACTGGGGATCCAGCCAAAGTCTGATGGCCTCTCCTCTTGGGTGATACCCTGCAGGGCATCCCCTTGTACTAGAGGACAGGACAGGCATGGGGGGTGGTGTCATCCCCCCCAGTTATACCACACATCTCGACAGGCATTGGAACAGGTTGCCCAGGGAGGTGGTTGAGTCACCGTCCCTCGGGGTGTTCAAGGGAAGGTTGGATGAGGTACTGAGGGACATGGCTTGGTGAGTAATATAGGTGGTGGGGGGATGGTTGGACCAGATGGTTTTGGAGGTCTTTTCCAACATTAATGATTCTATGATCTTCAGCACTGACACCTCTCACCATCACTTCACAAAGCAGAGTAACATCAGCTGACATTCAGTGACTAAACTCCCTTTGAACTCAATCAAGATTGTGGTATTAGGCCTACACTTAAACTCTGCTGTACAGCTCCACTGCCTTCCCAGGTCCCATCCTTTCCATGTTTAACTCTTTAACAGGAGCTCCTTGGCAGAGACACCACATGTGTATATACAGGACCACACCTGACACACCCAAGCCTTAACCATAATTCTTACACATCACTTAAGGTGGATGTTACTCTTTTCCTGAAAAGGCACCCAGAATCCAAGCAGAGGTATTTCAGTACAGTCAGACAACAGGGAGCTCTGACCAACTCCCCTCTTCTCCCTTGTAAAGCTGCACACACGAAGCTTCAGCAGATTCACGGTGACATGCCACCCATCACTCGCTTACTCCGTAAAGCACGGAGCACAACCAACAGGAGGTACTTCCAGAACACAAGCTTCTTTTCAGCCTAGTCTAGATTTAGAAGCTCCACCTCAAACCCCACCATAAGGGGAAGTCTTGACACCTCAAAGAGAGCACAAAATAAAGAGTTTATTTGCAAGCAAGTCAAACACAGGCATCAAAACTTTTAATGAGAAATATGCAGCCACATTCCACATTTCTCCTCAACATTAACTTTGAGAACACTGGCATTATTCTGCTAATGCTCAAGAAAGCTCAAATTCTGAGCAGGCGACTACAGCAGAAGCCTACAAAAACAAGTGATGGAGAATCTCCCTCCCAAAGACCTAATTTTTATTGAGATTAGAAAGGCAACTCAAATGAATGTTTATTTGCACAGAATAATGCCATTAAACATTAGTATCTATTTCAATCCCTTGCACTTCCTCTGTCCACAAGCTTTGGGAGACATTAAGACAAGCAATTGGCCACTCAACGTGGAAAGCTGCCCACAACGGAGACTCTTCTGATCAAACCTGGGAGATTTTGGGGGATGTATTTACTATCACAATACACCCTGCATGGTAGATACAAGAGCTTATTTGTTTAATCACTTTTTAGAGAAACAGTCATATATCAATCCTGTAACTGTTGGTTAACAGGTATTGAATGCAAATAGATTGTGAGCCTGGCAGTGCTCTAGTCATGCAAAGGAAGGAGTGACACTCCTGGGTGTTATCTGATACGCACAGCGCCACACTACTGACAAGGAGAATGTCCCCTGCAGCACAGAGCCCACACAGTGTGTCACAACAGCTCCAGGACGTGCAAGACACAGAACGCTGTGAACAGAGAGGTGTAGAAGCAGCATCATAAAAGGAAGCTGAGAAATGCATGACAAGCAGTTGGAAGCTTCATTTCTGTTTAGGCAGGATGCATGTCCTAGAGTTCTCTCCGCTCTGGTTAAGATGACAAACAATACCACACTGGCTGAGACCTGCGGTTCTGTTTCCAGCAACAGCAGCTTTTTTTATGTCCTTTCTTCCAAGGGAAAAAAATCATAAAATAATAGGATGCTTTGGGTTGAAAGGGACCTTAAAAATCATCAAGTCCCAACTCCCTGCCATGGGCAGGGACATCTCTCACCAGCCCAGGCTGCTCAAGGTCCCATCCAACCCGGCCTTGAACACCTCCAGGGAGGGGGCAGCCACCACCTCCCTGGGCACCCTGTGCCAGGGCCTCACCACCCTCATAGGGAAGAATTTCTTCCTAATATCCAACCTAAATCTACTCCTTTCAATTTAAAACAATTCCCCCTCATCCCATCACTCCAGGCTGTTCTAAAACATCCCTCCCCAGGTCTTCTGTAGCCCCTTCAGGGACTGGAAAGCAGCTCTAAGATCTCCCCAGAGCCTTTTCTTCTCCAGGCTGAACAAGCCCAACTCTCTCAGCCTGGCATCATAGGAGAAGTGCTCCAGCCCTCTAATGATTTTTGTGGCCTCCTCTGGACATGTTCCAACAGTTCCATGTCCTCCTTATGTTGGGGACTCCAGACCTGGACACCCAAGCCCAACCATTCCCTGCAATCCATTGCCCTTGGAGTACTCCAGCACGTACAGCTGCTATATAGGAATTACAGGGGGTGAGTCACTGCTTCAAATTTTGCTGTCCCGTTACTGACCTGTCATTCACCAACACACCCAAGCTCTTCCTGAATTTGCTGCCTGCCTCTAACATCCTTTGGCACAAAGCCTTGTAAGTTCAGTCCCCACCATCTAGCAGGAGGAGGCCTCTATAGCCCATATTTATCTACGCTATTGGCTGTGCTCACCTCACCTGCTGCCTTCTCAAGTCAGCAAACCTCAGATTCTTCTGCATCCTCAGCCTTCTCCAGCCCAGGCTCACCTCTCGTAGCTTTTAGCCCTCTCTGACTTCAGTACTGCTCCCTTAAGACAGAGGGGAGACGAGAGCTGCTCTCCCTACTGAAGCGTGTATGGCACTTGTTTGGCTGCCACTGTGTTCCGAGCAAGTAACATCAGAGATCTGTCAACCGCGACTCCACACTATGTAACTGCCAGGGCTCAGCACAGCAACAGGCAGCTTCGCTTTGGATTATTTCTCTACTCAAAGCTTTAGGTAGCCTGACACTACCCTGGTACCCAGCCGCTGCCTTCTCCTCCCTCACTGGTGTGCAAGGTCCTCTCCCATCAGCACAGCCTGCGACAATGCTGACCTACAACCTGGCACACACAAGAACACAGCAGAAGACAACATGTACCTCGTACCACTTTCCGGTACCATGGTTTTACAGCAGCTAGATACCCCCATCTCAATCTACTCACACTGGTCTATACTGGATTGCAGATGGTAAAAAGAGTATTTCTTACATGAAACTTCACTGTGTTTCTTTGATGTGCCCCAACACAAAAACACAATGCTGATACCCACCATGAGACCATGTATTCGGTCACTAAGGAAACAGGCTTTAAAAACCTACAGTGAATTACACAGCACACCCAAGGCAAAAGAACCTTAAGATAAACCAGCCTTCAAATCACAGCAATTACCTCTTAGGAACATCATAGCAATTAAATTTTGAGGTTAATTTTCTTTTGTATAGTTGAAAGCAGACTGGGATGGCAAGTCGCGGTGACACTACAAATACGAGCCATATTGAGATGGCTGAGACATCACAGAGCAGAGTAAACTCAGTAAACACCAAGGGAACCCAACCATCGTTCCTTCCCATAGGCTAGGCTAATGCCGCTGCTCCTCCTCATCTGCTGCCCTTCAACAGCGTGGATGCTTTGAAACGCCATTATCTTTCCAAAGACATACAAATCCTCTGTCTACCTTCAGTCTTCTTCCAGTCCAGAAACACAGTTCAAAACTGAAAAACCCCACCAACCCATGCCATCTCCCCCCCCCCCCCAAAAAAAAAAAAAGCAACCACACAAAGCCAGCCAAAGTAGAGAGAACAGTGTTAAGAGAATTAACCTGTGGATATCCATATGCCTTTGCCTCTCGGGTAATTGCTACAATGAGAGAAAGAACACCATTTCACACTTTCTCCAAATTACAAAGAAAACACATTCTCAACAAATAATGTGACACGAATGTGATAGAAGCAATCAACACCCCAGGCTTGGGGGTTTAGAGAGGTTTAGGTGTTCAGCCTGCGGGTTTTGTTTCGTTCTTTAATGAAACCCAAGTCTTGTAATTTCAGAATTGCCTGGACTGAAGACACTGCTTCATAAATGCATCCAAGTATCCCAAAGTGTATCTTAAAGTGCAATTTTGTGCCGTTTCTAAGTGCCTGTAACACCAGCCTACGTGAACAAAGTGTGCACCGTGAGCTCTCTTAACCAGGATCTGCCTCCAGTATTTAATGTTACAGCAGGAGGTTTTATGCACCTTTTAATTGTTTTTGAAACCCCTGGTTCTAAACTGAAGAATAATTTACTGGAAATTAAAACCTAACTTAGCATGCAGCAACGTCCCTTGACTTCAGCCATGGAAGAGAATTTTTAAGTGAAGCTGTATTAATTCCTAAACATAGAAAATGAACAGCAGATGAATAATTTATTGATGGCTTTTGGTTCATGTCAGCAGCTTTGCTGGAGGAAGTGATATTTATGAAGTCCCCCAGGACACCAAGAAGGTGAAAGATGGACGAAGAAACCGTAGGATAACATTACTGCCTCTGCAGAACGGTACTTCGGGTACGTATGTGTCACAGGTGGTTTCTGAACGTTGAAGTTCTACAACGCAAAAAGTCATGGGGCTGGGAGAGGCAACCAAGGAGTTCATCCCATGGAAGTCGGTACTTTTCAAAACACCAGTAAGTAGAAACTGGACCCATCATGCATAACGGGTTTGAGTGGCTTTCACATCCCACTTTAAGCATGTCCCTGCAAGGTGTACCTCACAACCCTGACTTGGCAGCTTTGGAAAACACGTGGAACATGCTGCTGTGGAAGGCATCCTAGGGTTGGTAAGTCCAAAAGGGTCTGGGTGAAGAGGAGGAAGTGTGGCCAGGTGAAATAGCCAGGATTCACGATGGGACAATAGGAAAAAAAGGAACCAGGAAGGAAGATTGAGTATAAACCCTCTGCTCTGCTCAGATCTCACCTGGAGTACTGTGTCCAGCTTTGGAGCCCTCAGCACAAGGAGGACACGGACCTGCTGGAGCGTGTCCAGAGGAGGCCACAAAAATGATCAGAGGGCTGAGGCATCTGTGCTATGAAGCCAGGCTGGGAGAATTGGGCTTGTTCAGCCTGAAGAAGGGAAGGCTACTATAAGATCTTATAGTGCCTTTTCCAGTATCTCAAAGGGGCCTACAAGAAAGCTGGGGAAGAACTGTTCCTGAGGGCATAGGGCAATAGGACACGAGGTGATGGTTTTAAACAAGAAAAGGGGACATCTAAGTTGGATATTAGGAAAAAGTTCTTCAATATGAGGGTGGTGGATCCCTGGCACAGGTTGCCCAGAGAGGAGGTGGAGGCCCCATCCCTGGAGACATTCAAGGTTAGGCTGACGGAGTCTGAGTGACCTGATCTAGTGATGATGTCCCTGCTCATTGCAGAAAAACCATCTAGTCCAACCCTTGCAGGTCCCTTGTGGCCTAACACATTCTCTGATTCTATAAAGCACTCAGTTAAGAAATGCATCACCAACACTTCAGCAGGATCACACTGCAGCACATAATCACAGCATGAAGAAAGGCAGCAGCAGTTCCCAACATCCATTCATCTCCTCATACATCTCCTGGCAGAAGCTTCTTACTTTTATTCCATCCCATCTTCAGGCCTAACCAATTTCTCCCCACATTATCCCAGTCCACCCAGCTGCCTCTCCTCAGCACCATGCCTCCTACCAGGCAAGTTCTCTGCCCTTTGAGGCTGCAAGAACCTATTCAGGCATCTGCAAACAATAACCCACCGCTCCGTTCCCTAAGGCCCCCTCTGGGTTTGTAAAGTCAGACGCCCAGAGGAAATACCTCAAATAATGGAAATAGCACTAAGACCAAAAATCGCTTTACCCTGAATTGTCCAATTCCTTGTAAAGGAATATGCCTTCCCTGCAGCCTCTATTAAACACACACACCTTTTGCCAGATGTGGATTAGATGCTAAGAAATTCTCGAGATGAAACAAGGGACTGTGCTGGAATGAATACATAAACAGAAACATGAGTCAAAACCAGCAGGTGACGCTACGTGGCAGCTCTGATGAAGACAACTGCACTGGCTGACCAGCTTATTGTGTATCCTGCACTGGTGGCGAGCGGCTGTCTACAATGAAGGGGCCGTGTGAGCAGTGAATCCAGAAGTTGCAGGCGAGAGGAAGTAAATTAGAGGGTCGTTGAGAGGGTAACTGATTCAGTGATGCCAATTAAGTTTAAGCTGCCAAGGCTGAGGAACAAAAAAGCACAGCAATGCAACCTTCAAAACATCGTTGACCATCTCTCTTGGAACCCAAGACTGAAAATACTGAGTTACCTTCAGTTGGACTGCTCATCATTCAAAATTCAAGTGCTACCACAACCATTTACTAATAACCAATATCTAATTTCATTTCACATCTTCTCTGCAGTAGATTGTCTAAACTTCTTCACTATGCCTGCCATAGAAGGGCCCTCAGCCATGAAGATGGCTCTTTCAGGAATCGCAAAGCAACCCTGCATGTACAAGTTCTGAATGTCAGGGTGTTTTGGGGCGCTTTTTTCCTTCCTTTCAGTTCAAAAAATGCTTTATAAACACCTTTTTTGTAACAATTCAATAAACTGAAACCATAACAAATATTATCAGTTTTAAAAAACTTGGATGAGGTTTTTTTCAGGCCAATTTAAGTCTTGGGAATTTCAAAACCTTAATGCAACAACAAAAAAAAAAAAGCAACGACTCTATGCCATGGGCCAGGCCTTGTGATCCACCATCCTCACAAACAACAGACCCTCCCATGCACAAGCTCTAGAGTTCATCCTCCATGGGCCAGGCCTTGTGATCCACCATCCTCACAAACAACAGACCCTCCCATGCACAAGCTCTAGAGTTCATCCTCCATGGGCCAGGCCTTGTGATCCACCATCCTCACAAACAACAGACCCTCCCATGCACAAGCTCTAGAGTTCATCCTCCATGGGCCAGGCCTTGTGATCCACCATCCTCACAAACAACAGACCCTCCCATGCACAAGCTCTAGAGTTCATCCTCCATGGGCCAGGCCTTGTGATCCACCATCCTCACAAACAACAGACCCTCCCATGCACAAGCTCTAGAGTTCATCCTCCATGGGCCAGGCCTTGTGATCCACCATCCTCACAAACAACAGACCCTCCCATGCACAAGCTCTAGAGTTCATCCTCCATGGGCCAGGCCTTGTGATCCACCATCCTCACAAACAACAGACCCTCCCATGCACAAGCTCTAGAGTTCATCCTCCATGGGCCAGGCCTTGTGATCCACCATCCTCACAAACAACAGACCCTCCCATGCACAAGCTCTAGAGTTCATCCTCCATGGGCCAGGCCTTGTGATCCACCATCCTCACAAACAACAGACCCTCCCATGCACAAGCTCTAGAGTTCATCCTCCACGGATAGATTATGGATTACAAAGTTTGTGTTCAGAGTTTGAATTGAGAGAGAGATGTTGAGCCACAGACAGCTTTGATACTTACGCTGTCCTCCCTCTGTATTTTCATGTTCCTCTAACTGCAAAAGTCAAGTTATTAAATCCGAAAGCAGCTTGAAAGTGAAAAAAAAATCAAATAATTTTTTAATGATTAATGATTTTAAGTATAAAAAGATGAAATTAAATACTGAAGCTTAATCAGTCGTAGCTTAAATTAAAGTTTCTCTGTAGGAACATCTGTCTTCAGTAAAAAGCCTCTTCCAGACAACCCTTGATTTCAGCTGTTCTGTTCATCATGCTGTCTTAGCAAGGCCACCAGGACTGAAGGACATGACCCGATTTCTTCCAAGATCAACCATTCCCAGTAGGATTTGAACACTACGGATTTCTGTCCCAAAACTCAAGGAAAGCTCTGAATCTGCACACTTCTGAGTGTGACACTTCACTCTGCCATGACATTTTCACACTGATGAGCCCCCAGCTTTTGCCTTATGACAAGCAGCTGCATTTGCTCAACACCTGCATGTTGATTTTGGAAAAGATGCTTGCAGCTTCAAACCACGTAAGAGATGCTGCATGTGAGCCATGAGCCCTGCAACCATTAAAGGGATCCAAAAATTCTTTTGTTTTCAAAATACACCTTCAGAATGTTTGCAAAGGCAGCCTTTTTGTGAAGAGAAGAACAACTTTAGATAATGACAGTGTTCTGGTACTTGTGGCTGGGCAACAAAAGTATCAACTCTATTACTCAACTCACACCCACTTAATTTAAATATCAATCTAAAGACATTTACATTGTAATCCCTAGAGCTGTGAAGTGACAGTCCTTAACTCCTAGATGCAGGATCCATTCCTTCACTCAGCAGCTACTCCATCACCGCTCCAAGCTGAGCTTTTCTTCCCCTTCACAGCACTTGCAAAAGCAACGTGCACACCTGGATCTCTCTGTACATCACACAGCAAAGGACAAACCAATTCCCAACTAGTCTCAGGCAAGCTGAATTCGGTCAGCAAGGAAGGCAGTGAGTTGTCAAAGGCAACTATTATGTGTTCTTCATTGAAGCCACTGCCTACACTTCCATTCAAAACAAGGGTGATTAAAACCTGTCCTTACGGATATAAGCAGCATTTGAGTACCATCTGAAGGAAAGCCGTTATTTCAAGGGGAATGGCAAGATGTATCCTTCAAGAAAAGCTGTGTTGCTCCTGGATGTTCCAGTCAGTGAGTGACGCTGTAAATAAACAGTTCAGAAGTAAGGGGGTATCTCTGTCTTCAGTTCAGCTCAGAGGAAGCCACTGTCATCACCCAAGGTTTCACAAAACACACCTTTAAGGGGAACAGCCGACCCTGACGCACATGTTGGATGAAATGCTACTGTTTTGAGGAGGCAGCTTCAGACCTTTGCTGCATGGAGATAAAAACCCGTGAGGTCCCTGACACTTTCAGACACCAATTACAACAAACATCGAGAGGAGCTTCCAGAGAAACAGCACAACCCTCAGAGAAAGGCAGCAGCTGAAACTCTTAGAAACAGAAGCTGGTTTGGGTAAAAACTTTTGGGAACCTACAAAAGCTTGCCCCATCCTCATGGGAAGTCTTCCTTAAAATCACCGACGCTGGCACTGTGGGCAACACAATGGGTGGCAAGCATGGGGGTAACTTGCAGTCAATCCTGCGTAGCAGGTACTCCTACCTGTATACCCTTGGTGGCTTGAAGCACAGCTAGATCCCAGATTTACAGCTTCCCTTGAGGTTAAAATTAGTCTTGGCATTCAAAAGCTTTACCCCTGCCCCAAACCACACTTAGTCAACCTCTGCTAGACTCACGTGATGGAATTCTTCTTTCTTGTCCATTTGCTTACGCATACAGAGGTTCTACCACCAAAGCCTGCTACAACACTGGTCCACACAGCCTTTAAGCTACAAAAGTCAATATGCTGCCAAAAAAATTCAATACATAACCACAAAGGCCACATCAAAGCAATTCAGCATAACAGAAAACACACCAAGTCAAATTCAACCCCAATCCTTTCATTAGTGGATGGGGAAGTCTATTTATGCTCAGGCATTCTCTACTTAAAAATTACCAAAAATAGTCCTTAAAAAGTTAGCTGCCCATTTCCTCAGAGCTTGAGGAGTGTTAGCATTGTTGTTACAGTACCCAATATAACTCGTGTCTGTAACACAGCCAAGATCTAAGTCATGTAAGGACACCAGGACCAACACAGACCAACAGTCTGCACTGCCAGGGTCAAGAGAAGCAGCGTGCCTTCACGAAGCACAGCTGACATCAGGGCCAGCTTGTCCTACCCAAGTCTGTGCTGTGAGTCAGCAATTTCTCAAGCCTCCATTGACCTACTGATGGGTTCTTCCAGACACAGAATTTTCTTTTCCCTTCCAAATCTGCAGATAAAGGCAGTGGTTCGCAAATTCTACAGCCCCAAGGCTCAACACATTACAAGTTCAATTCAAACAGATGGCATCTCCCCAGATGCTGGGGAACCCAAAGGAAACCGTGAGTTCAAGAATGGGAAGAACACGCTCGCTGTGTCCCTGCGCCTGCTTACAGCTCTCCAGTGAGCCTAGCAGAGATGAAGTCCCAATAGCAGACCTGCTGCTGCCTTCTGCCCCAGCCCCTTCCACCCCTTCAGGCGGGTTGCACAGACCTAAGCTCATGAGTACAAGAATCTCAGCCCCACTCAGACTATAGGTGAGAAATACTTCATAGTTCATTGGTGAGAAAACCTATGGTTTCTTCCCCTAAGATGGAGTGTGTCAGACAGCTGAGTGGAAAACACATAGCACATTACAACCATGAGAACATCATTATCTCCCAAACACCAGTTTAAAGGACTGGGTGTGGGCTCTCGAAGTACCTAATCCATGCCTGACAGACACATGCAGGTGAAGACAAATCCATGCTTCGACTGAGAAGAGACTTACCCGCAGGCTTCCCATGCAAGTTCACCTCCAGTTAATGTACATGTATCAGCTCCTATTAAAGAGACACCTAAAATGTTTCACAAAACAATTACAGCTAAGATAGATCAGAACTTTTGTGCTTTTAGAGCCTGTAGTGGTACCGACACCGTCAGCAACACAGCAGAGGTGCACAGCATTTGTAATCGATGACGCTACACAGCTGGATAAAGCCCGTAAGGGCCATCAAGGGAAGGCTGGGCAAGAGAAGCCAATGCCTGGCATCACTGCAGATGGGGTTTGATAAGAACAAGGGTTCTCAGCAAGAAGCCTCACCTGTCCCACAATACAACTTCTTTTGCCAAGGATTACAGGAAGAAATAGGTAAATTCTGTAGTAGGAAATGAGCATTTCCAGTAACAAGGGAGAGTGGAACTGGGCAGTACAGGAGCACCCAGAACACCTCCTAATTGAATACTCTTCAAAACTCTTCAAGACTCCACAAGTTTTTCAGCTTTAAGCAATTATTAAAACTGTGAATTTTAAACTGTCCTCATGAGGCTGTTCTAACTCTTGCACAGCAAGAAATCTATAAATATTGCATCAAATTCTAGCACCACTCTTACATTATTAATTCTAGTATTAAAAAAAGGCTTTTAAAGTTCTTTTCCTTTATCAAATTACTTTGTAAACCCAGGAGAGGGGCAGGGAGGGACAAAACGACCCCTGCACATCCATGCTTAAGTACTACTTGCGTGGTACTGCGCACGACGGTCTCAGAAGCTTGGGTATTGCCAAATGCTGTGCTGCCCAAACCTACTGTACTGCAAGTCCTACAA
Source organism: Hypotaenidia okinawae (assembly GCA_027925045.1). Classification (NCBI taxonomy): domain Eukaryota; kingdom Metazoa; phylum Chordata; class Aves; order Gruiformes; family Rallidae; genus Hypotaenidia; species Hypotaenidia okinawae. The sequence goes on along the minus strand of BSDF01000012.1, from coordinate 676,814 downwards.
AGTTTCCAGTTCAAGCAGGAAGATGCGCAGAAGGGAGAAAAAGGACCAAGTTAAGTGACCTTCTAGAATTCATTAGTGATACACTTAAGGTTTCTGTTCTCTTCAGAGGTAAATCAGTTTAACTGCACCCCAATCAGTTGAGTTCGAGTGAGCGTAGCCAGATATTATGAAACTGCGCAGGGAAACAGACTGAGTTTTGCCAACTCACCCTACAAGCTGCTAAAATGTCTAAACCCACTGAGGCCAAAGCCAGAAAGGAGCCAAGAAGCTGCGTTCAAACCCTAATTTAGCCGAGCAGTGAAAACCATCTGCAGCTCAGAAACGCAGAGGTGATAAGTCCAAAATCCTTCTGCCCACACAACACCAGCCAAACTCCCATCACCATTTTTAGCTGCTTTTAAGCAACTGAGGCAAATTTTGCACATACTTGCTTATATATCTTCATATATCTGCACACACAGTCCCGGCATGCAGACAGTCCTCATTTCGTACTTGACAGAGGTATTTCCAGGTGATCCTATGAAATTAACAGGGAGGCAGCCACATCAAGGAGGAATCACAGAATCACAGGGGTTGGAAGGGACCTCCAGAGCTCATGGGGTCCAACCCCCTGCCAAAGCAGCTCCCCAGCTCATATTGCACAGGGCGGTGTCCAGACAGGGCTGGAATCTCTCCAGAGAAGGAGACTCCACACCCCCTGGGCAGCCTGGCCCAGGGCTCTGGCACCCTCACTGGGGAAAAGTTCTTCCCCAGGTTGGTGTGGAACTTCCTATGCTCTAACTTGCAGCCATTGCCCCTTGTCCTGTCTCCACAGACACTGAAAAGGGGCTGGCCTTTCCCCCTGCATCCCATGCTTAAGATATTGATAAACACGAATAAGGTCCCCCCTTAGTCTTCTCTTCCCCAGGCTGAACAGCCCCAGCTCACTCAGCTTTTCCTCACAGGGGAGATGCTCCAGGCCCTTAAAATTTACTGCTCTCAAGAGGAAAACGGTTGCAAACTCAAACTTTTAAGCCCCAAAATGTCCTAGTACTCCAGTACTAATTGGAGTAGTTACAGATAAATTAAAAATACAAATATATTCAATAATTACAAGTATATTAAAATAACCGTTCACTACACTGCTCACAGAGCTATTCATTCCTTCCCTCCTGGCTCCCACATTTGTATTACCAAGCAAAGCAACGCAAACCAGAGCCACCCTTTGAAACTCAGCACTTACTCGCAGCCACAGAGCAGCACTGCTGCTTTGGGCAGGAGCACCATGGTATGTGGAGATGGGTATCACCTAATTTCCTGAGGAGTTGGATACCAAGTCTGCAGTCCCTAACCAGCTAAGACAGCTACTTCCCATCAGATAAAGGCTTAACAGTAGCACCCTTCAATGCTCCTGTTTGATACACAGTCTACAGCTCACTGCATTTACAACTTGAAGAAAAACCTTAGTAAATACCAAACACAGGTGTGACAAGTGACCAGCAACTGAATGCAACTTCTTTCACCTGCTCAGCCAGCTCCCAGCATCAGTCTAGGAACTGGTCCTGATTTTCAAAGCAGCTACTAGGTGAGGCCCTCACCACAGAGATGGAATGTCAATCTGAAGCGTCATGACCACAACATTCCTCTGGGATAATGCACATCTCACAGTCCAAGCATGCCAGAGACAGGGCCCCTCTCAAAGTAATTTCAGATTTACTTCTAGGAGGACAACCCACAAGCTAACTCTGAGCATGTTTAAATACAGCCAGTCTCTCCAACTTCACCTGGCCCACCAGAGATTCTACCTTCTGTATACTGGCATCTCATCAAGCGTGGCTGAGCCTCACGGAGAGGAAAGATGAAGCAATCCTAGCAGAACAGTCTGTGCAGTAGCAAACAACCCTGAAGCAGACTACAAAATTAACATGACAAATACAGCACTCTGCAGCTTCAAAAATCTGTTTCAGCTCCCTCAATGACCTTCTGGTGGAGCCTTTTATAAAAAAACCCAAGCAAACAGCATCTGTGCTGAACAGTAAATTGCCACAAAATATACATTGCACACCTGGCAGCGGGGCAGGGAGAGGAAAGACAGCTTTACATGCCAGTCAAGTACATTACCATTTTCCCCTCACACCCTGAAAACTAGTGAAATCTCAAATTTTTCAGCTCTCCTCAAGAACATTCCCAAATCCAAGAGACACTTCTAAATGTTACTCAATTTAGGAGAAATCCGAACTCGAACTTGCTCATGCTTGAGTTATATTCAAATCCAAAAAAGCTAATCCTCATCTACACTGTCAGAAGCACAGACTGATTTTATACTTTTGTAGCACCTGCAGTTAGCTAAGCAATACTTATTTCACCTAACACTATGTACTTAGATGCTGACAGTTCTGATTTGCACTAGACAGACAAATAAATGAAGAAATTACACCCGTTAAAGCAGCCAAAGAACTCAACCATCTAAATTTTTATTTATCCTCATAGAATTCAGTTCACCACCAACAAAAAAAGGAATAAATAAAGACTGTTTAATCACATGAAAAAGCCTCTCCTTTCTTCCATCATCACTCTAACCCTGTGAGGATAAAACACAGGAATGGCAGTGCAGCAGCACAGCCCCCAGACCAACCAAGTCTGGCTGGTAGGTAAGAGCAGGGGAGGAAGACACAAAACACCCACACTGTGTCACTCTGCCAGTAATTAAAAGTGTTACTAGAGAGTGCACAATAACAGTGGCCATGGTTATGCTGCTTTCAGACAAAGTAAAGTTCAAATAAGGAAAACCAGGGGGCCCAAACCAAGGTAGACAGTAACAGGCAGAAGTTCATCTTCTTTCAAGCCTCCCTCTCTTGCTACACCTTCCTTGTCTATATTTCTGCTCTGCCAATTTTTCCCAGACAGAAGTACAGTGAGGTTGAGTGCACCCTCAGCAAGAATTCCTGCAGAATGACACCAAGCTGAGTGGTGCAGTTGACACACCAAAAGGACAGGGTGTCATCCAGAGGGACCCGCCTGGAGAAAACGGCCCATGAGAACCTCATGAGGTTCAGCACAAGCACAAGGTCCTGCACCTGGCTCGGGGCAGTCATCACCATCACTACAGGCTGGGAGATGATGTGCTGGAGAGGCTCAACATGAGCCAACAATGCAGCCCAGAGAGCTAACTGTGTCCTGGGCTGCATCAAGAGGACCATGGCCAGCAGGTCCAGGGAGGGGATTCTGCCCCTCTGCTCTGCTCTTGTGAGATCTCACCTGGAGTATAGTGGAAGGGAGTCCCCAACACAAGGAGGGCATGAAACTATTGGAACAGGTCCAGAGGAGGCCACAAAGATGATCAGAGGGCTGTAGCACCTCTCCTATGAAGACAGGCTGAGAGACTTGGGCTTGTTGATCTCCAGGGAGATCTTAGAGCCACCATCCACTCCCTGAAGGGACCTACAAGAAAGCTGGGGAGGGATTTTTTAGAAGGGCATGTAGTGATGGGACAAGAGGGAATGGTTTTTAAATGGAAGGGGGCAGACTTAGATTGATATTAGTAAGAAATTCTATTTCTTCACTACAAGGGTGGTGAGGCCCTGGCACAGGGTGCCCAGGGAGGTGGGCAACTCCCTCCCTGGAGGTGTTCAAGGCTGGGTTGGATGGGACCTTGAGCAGCCAGGTCTAACAAGAGGCGTCCTTGCCTATGGCAGGGGGTTGGAACTAGATGATCTTTAAGATCCCTCCCAGCTCTAACCATTCTGTGATTCTCTGAAGTTGACAAGCTGGCATTCAGAATTAGAATTGAATCAACAACAAAAATAATGAAAGTTAGATCAATTTCTCTCAGTCCCCCCTCTTCTTTTTTTTCTTTCCCCAAGCTGTTCAGGTGCAACTGAAGTCAGAACCCTTTGTATAGTCAGCAGACAGAAGCAGAAGTTCACATTTCCTAATAACTTCCTGGATATTTTACAATTGCTTCCTCTCAGGAAGTTTATCCAGTCTTTGCAGCTCCAACACCAACAATTCTTGTTGCAAGGCAAGTCGTCCAAGAACACTGACAGCGCATTCCTCGAGCGTGGACACAGACCTGCTCCTGGCTCACTAACAACAGGGTTTTCTTTCAGCCAAACCCACTGCTGGAAGGAAGGAGAGTAAGAATGGGCTGATCAGGTAATGCCCAGTGCCTTGGGTCTGTGCAGTTCAGCCCTATGCTGCATGGTATCTGATCACAATGGGAAAGGAAGCTGGGGGACAAGTCTGAAAGAAGACAATTAACACACAGTAAATCCCCACAAACACTGGAGGAGGAAGGATTTATTTCATGATACATTTAACCTGATGCTTCTTCATGTCAAAGACAGTTATTCTCACCCCTCCCCCCATCTTTACAGTAACAAATAATTCCCTCCAAAACAGTAATGTGTCTGCATGCAGAACAGGCCTTTCTGAGGCCGACAGCTGATCTTAATGTGTAATATACTTGTTAATTCCTAAAACTCCATCAGACATGTTTTCCATAGAACTGATGTATTTGAAGCTAAAAAAAATAAAATAAATTAGGTCACCAGAAGTTCTAAGTCAGGCCTTTGTCAGGCCAAAGGAAAAAGGAAAAGAGGATACACACTATTAATCCTATTCTTTGAAGAGCAAAAAGGTGGACTTTTATTGGGTCACCCTATCCCCCAGTGGTCCTAAAAACAAGGATTTTATTCTTATAAACCTTCCCCCCACCTGTAAAGCCAGGCAGATAATTTCCCAAGGGACACCACATAACTGAGTCACCAAACTTTCATTGTTGGACAGAGAAAAATACTTCATGTGTATCACTGGGCAACCACACTGCTTAAAACCCATCTGTGTTACTTTTTGCATGCTATTAGATCAGAAGTAAATACTTACTACATATTGTTACTTAATATCAGCATCATCCTTCTCCTCTAGAGAATTAACTTGACCACTGCAAGCACATGGAAAAGTTGGTGGGTTTGGGTTGGGTTGTTTCTCTGACAGCAGACATTAAATGCTCTTAACTTACAAGTTTGCCACATTCTGCACATTTAAGACCTATCTGCTGAACCAAAGTCTCTACAGCTGGTGAGCTGAACAGCTTTGATCATCAAGTCCTATGATCTCCGCTTCTCACATACACATTTAACATCCACCCTGGTGCAGAAGACACAGTTGCCCCAATTTTTCTGTTCCTTATTAATATTTTATGGTTGTGTGAAGCATCTACTGAACTTTCAAAGTGACTATTTCCTGCTATCCAACAGAACCCAGCTGATCACTTAAACTCTACAGCCAGTGCTTATCTAGAGACTTCCCCTCCTACTCCTCAGTTTCTCTTACATGTCAGGTTTGTACTGCCAGAATATTTAGTTATGCAATAATATAAATATTGATTTTAAAAGTAGGAAAAACTTTAAATATTTAGGGGTTTTAAAAAAGCTTTAAATGATACCCTGTGTTTAAAGAATACTTTAACCACCTTGCCAGAAAACATCCAGATAGGATTAAACAAAATTTACAGGAGTTAATGGGTCATGAATTGCTGGAAAATGCCACCTCAAGTTCTGCTAAAAGAAAAATTAAGAGTAATAAACTTCTATTTTTTTCCCAACTTTTTATTAGTTACCAAATCCACAAGTGAAAAGATCTCACAACTAGAAGTACATCAGCAAATAACTATGAACTTTTTGCCAGGGATGCTCCCCACCGCTGCCACCTCCTCTGCCTGTCATCCAGTTCAATTAGCACTGCCTCCAAAGACAGACCGCTTAGCACTTCTGCGGCACTGGACATCTGCAAGGCTCCTTAACAACCTTTGCTCATTAGCACTAACAAGATTACTCTACCATCCCAGGTTTGACCACTACAAGGATGGTAGTTTCACCATCAGCTTTTCCCAGAGAGAGCTTGTAGCTGGGGACCACAGGCTCTGCCAAAACAACTTTAGGAAAAGCACACATTATTATCACATCCTACTCACAATTAGGAGATAGAGGAGACACACTAACTTACATCCCCATTTGCAACTCAAACCAATTTAGAAGCAAATCTTAACAGGGCTGGCTAACAGGACGAGGCACACCACATATACCTGAAAAAGAAACTGGAGCAGCCAGGACAGAGGCAACTGGGAGGAAATGAGATTAAGAGAAGACACATACAGAAGATCCATGCCCAAAGCTCTTACCACTAAATAGATTCATGGCAACTACCTGAGTTGCACCAGAAGTGGCTAAGTAGGGAGCAGGGGGAGGATCAGTGCAGAGTTTCAGTAACTGATTGTGCGTGCCTGCACACCGACACTTTCCCCCCAAATTACACTTTGCCTGCATATGGTTTCTCTTTCTGCCATTCTAAAGTGATTTATTCTCTTCAGAAGGGGAATTAGGTCTTATTTTGATCAAATATTTAGGATCTTTTAGACATTAAAAGCCACAGATTACAAAGAACGAAGGTCAAAACCAGTAAAGGGAGATAAAAATTGAAGATAAGCCACAAATATTGAAATAAAGCGTGAACAAACAGCTAGCAAAACAAGATTCAAAGAACTAAAAGGTTTATGCACCCTCCTTGCAACGCCTGGCTCCTTACTGCTAAATCACTGCTGTGAAGCCGATGAAAGGGGTCTGAATATAGGTCAGCAACAGGCTTTTGGATCCAGCTACAGACGCTAATTAGATCACTTTCCGTTATTAAAGAAGAGAGAAGGGAAAAAAATGTCTGAAACAAAGGGTTTACCCCTCAAAATATTTTTAGTGTCTTTTCTCTAATTGTCAGTGGCCTTGGGTTACAAAGCTGTCCCAGATCTGAAACTGTCCCCAAGCCACTGCAGCAGCCACCGCAGCCAAGATCCTCAAGCAAAAATTCAGGTTGAACGCGATTTGCGGCGGCGCACAAAGACCAGGGGGTGGCTTTAAATATGTTTTCAAGATGTAAAAGTATTCTTTAGTTTTTCCAGGAGAACACTGACTGGTTTGTATGCCACTGCCAAAACCCACAGGTCCCAACAAAAAAAAAAAAAAAATCTGATTTTTTCCCCTCCCCCTCAAATTATACTGTACAGGTCCGTTCATACAGGGCTCCTTGTGCCAGCCTGTTTATACCTTCTCCTCTGTGAAACAAGCCTTTATGTCCCCATAGTGGAAAAACCCACTGGTTTATATCCTTTTGCACCATGTATGCAGCCAATTAAATTGTAAAGTAATACCTGTTTCAAAGTCTAACTCAAAGAAACGATACATTCCTGGACTGGGACCAGAGCCAAAGGGGTCACCTTACACCCCCCGGTCACATGAGAACGTTCAGGTTTTGGAGTCTGGTATTTTGATTTCCATATAAAGTAAAATTGGAGGTCAGAAGGATGAAATCTCAGGGATCCTGTGCACACAAGCCCTGCTGCTTCTCAAGCCATAAAGTTAATATCCCGAGGAAAGAGAGAAGACAGTTCAAGAGTTCACAGCCATTTCAAGCCATTCAGAAAGGCCTGGAAAGTGACAACTGCTAGTAGCTCCACGCTTCTCCAAACTCATTTTTAGCCATGAATAAACTATTATGCCACCAGACTATATGCATAAGAATGGTATAATCTGCACAAAACAGCAAAACAACACATTACAATAAGCACCACTTGTCAAAGTAACAAGACAAGTAGATTTATTTCCGTATGAAAACTGTTATGAAAGGACTGATGCTTTATATTTTAATTTCTAGCTTTTCTTCAAAATAAACAGCACGCATGCCAAGCGCCCTGTGCCCATGAACAGCTGCAGGAGGCAGATGGGTGCCCGCAGAGCCACCCGGTGCCCACCCAATTGCTGATCCGGTATCACACTTAAAGAACTCTGTCAAGTCCAGGCAGCAGCTAGAGTACCTACAGGAGACAGGTACGACAGAAGAGAGCCAAAACTCATGCTAAGTAATGAAAAAAAGTTCATAGAATTTTAAGGTTGGAAGGGGCCTTTAAAGGCCATCGAGCCCAACCCCCCTGCAGTGAGCAGGGACATCTTCACTATATCAGGTCACTCAGAGCCCCATCAAGCCTGACCTTGAGTGTCTCCAGGGATGGGGCCTCCACCACCTCCCTGGGCAACCTGTGCCAGGGATCCACCACCCTCAGAGTGAAGAACTTTTTCCTGATATCCAACCTAAATCTCCCCTTTTCTTGTTTAAAACCATTACCCCTCATCCTATTGCTACACGCCCTCGGGAGCAGTTCCTCCCCAGCTTTAGAAGCAGCATAAATTGGTTAAGATTCGCCAGTGACAGAAAGTCTCACCTTGAGGTCCTCACCATTAACAGGGACTGGTTCCCCAAACACAGCAGTGCAGCAGCCACTGCTTCTGCTTTCATAGTCTGTGCAAGACACCTGCAGACAGCATGCGACAACTTCACCTTCATACAAAGTCAGAAGCACCCAACAGCACCTAGAGTAACTGGTTATTTCAGGGAGCACAGGCAATGGAACGCAACTGCTTTTACCAAGCACCGCACACCATACCTCAACTGCCTCCCAGGCTCATAGAGAAATGTACCCAAGGCATCCAATCAGCATCCTGTTCCCTACCCTGTACCGGTGGCTTCAACACAAGGACGCTCTTTTAACCATTTAAGTGGCGCTGTGCTGCCCTTGAAGCTCCGGCCAGCAAGAGCCATCAACCCCCCGGCACCCCGGGCCAAACGCAGATGCCTTCCCAGTGCACCACCTTCTCACTGGGACAACAGCCTTTGAGATCACAAGGGCTTCCCTAATTGCTAAGTCCTGAGAAGGTCAGCTTGCCCCCACTGCTCTACAGCAAGCAACAAGGACATCTTCAAAAATATCTTTAAGCAGGTATCTGAGCTATGTACTACACGTTACATCTAAATTTAGCAGCCTAAGGTGGCACCTTCCACTTCTGACATAGAAATTAAAAAGGAATCTTGCAGTTCTCATGCCAGGGAGATTTCTGGACCAGTCCTAAGAGTCCTGCAAATTCACCAAGGCAAGCAGCTGCAGGGGCTGCAACATCTGTGGCTGACAAGCGCCAAGTCAAACGCACAGGTTGTATTCTTCTGAATTAGTGAAGGGAACGTAATCAACAGTGCTTGCTGTGACACTTTCGAGGTACAAGGCAACTGGCTGTGCTGCCTTATCAGAAACCTCTGCTTTAATATATTGAAAGTAATACGGTTCACCCAATGGAAAAATCCTTCCAATGACTACCAAAGTTTGTCAGATTCACACCATGCCATGAACCTGGAACCCATGTTAAAGACATTCCACGACTTGTTACTTAAAATATCATCCCAAGGACCCAGGAAAGCTAGACACAGGTAACAACAGGCAGTAACACCAATTTTTGGCATCAAAAAACCCCTGTCAGCCTATCAGTTAACTACACCATTTGCAGAGAAAGAACTGACATAACACTGGTATCATTAACATCTAAGAAATAAAACATTGGATAAACAACATCAAGAAAGCACAGCTACATTTCCATGTCCCCTGTCTGTACCCCAGTATTTTGTGGCGTTCCAGAACAGTGTTTTTTTAACTGCTCAACCTCAGACATCAGAAAAAGCACATTTAAGTCGTGTGTGAAGTCAACTGTGCTGACAGAAATCTAATTTGAAGGTATTTACTCTGCATTTGTAATGATATTCACTTCGCTCTCACAGCACACGTATTTTTCTTGCCAAGAAGTAAAACTCGGGATTTATTCCTCCACATAAATCTACAAAGTGGCTCTTCCCCATGAAAATGTTCCCAGCATGAGCGTGAATGAGGAATGACAAGCCACCCAGGCAAACTGCCACACCAGACCGTGACAGGCTTTGTCTCTGACATCCATCAACTCGGAAGCAATGGCTGATATTCTTCAGCTTTCTAGAATTTATCACGACTGCAGATTGATACAATTTTGATTTGACTCTTGGCCAAAGCCCATGTCAGAGCAGCACAGCAGGACAGGAGACGCTTCAGGGATACAGCAGTTAGTTGTAACCTCGGTCCTTAGTGCCTGTAGCTTCAGAAAGGCATTTAATTTCTTGAGCAAACAGAGCTATGTGAATTCTGCCTTCATCTCTCCCAACACCACAATTGTGCTGTGGCGTGTGTAAACTACTCCTCATCCCGGGAAGGAAAATCTACTGGGCCCGAGCCACTTCTTTTCCAATGCAGTCAGTCAGCATCCTTTCCCCAGTCCCAGCTCCCTCCCAGCTGTGCCAATGGCTAACAGCTTTCTCCAGCCCCCTGCCGTGGCCTCAGACATTCCTCTGCTCTATCAAGCAATGAAAATATCAGCAACAGGATTAGGGCAAGCCTCAGAAAGAAAGACTAGCTCTCTAACATCTGTCCGAAGCCCAGGAAAGGACATGGACGTCTTTCAGGGCTTGCAATACTGGCAATGACTCTAAATTACAACCGTTAATGGCATTTATTTCTTTTGAGCTTCGGATAAATTAAGACCTCTGGAATTTCTGTGATCCTCTTGCATCATTAGAGCACCCTACACTCCTGCAGGACGCCAGAGTTTGGAAGTGTCCATTAAGCAGAGCAGACTTCTAATACATACTGGGGAGAAAAAGAACAAGGACAATGTAAAAGCAAGGCTTCTCTTCTTGTTTCAAACCCTGGTACAGGCAAGCCACTCTATTCTTCTGTTCAGCTCCGTAGCGGAGTGGCCAAGGGTTAAAGTGGTTTAAAGGAAAAAAGAAAAGCAAGCATTAAGAAACAAAAAATATTTGTTCTGCAATGAGGAACTAGAGGAACACTGGAGAAGGGCTCTGAGCACTGCACTCGCCGAGGGAAAACCACCCTGCGGAAGGAGCCCCTCGCCACGCAACACAGGGTTGGATTCTGCACTCACCTGCTTCGCCAAGTAAATACATCCAAGTAAGATGACTCCATCACAGCATGGCTTCCAGGCCGCAGTAAGGGAGGAGTATTCTCCCAGTTATACTCCTCGTGTTTAAAAATCCTTTCCAGGTTTACTTGAAAAGCTAATTGTGACAGCCAGAAAGAATGCAATTCTGTTCCAATTCTGGGGCAGGCATGGGGGGGGGGGGGGGCAGTATTTCTCCTCTCCCCACCCCAATCCTCAGGAGCCCCATTCACCTCACAGCTCTGCTGAGCAGCTCCAGTCTCCTCACCGAGCCTCATGGCTTTACAGCAAGTCATAAATACAACCCTCCCCATGAAATCAAGCTATATTCCTGTAATTTTATCGAGTCAAATCCTCCCTCAACAAAGCACGCACAGCTTTTATGCATCACATTAAAATCTGGGCATCTGGAATGTTGGGGTTTTTTTATAAATACAGGTATCTATCTCAGTTTGCAACCCCAGCAGAGATACATGCTTCTACACAAGTCCCTTACTACTTGCCCACACAGCTCAGCACCATGTGCTACTTGTTCCCACCCCAAGGTGGATCTGCAGAGAAAAAGAGGAAGACACTAGAAGGTCCATCAAACTCTGACTAGCATCATCTGACACAACACCTTTTTTTCCAGGGTGGAGAAAAGAAAAGCATCAGATTCCTACAGAGAATTTTTGATTAAAACTCTAACAGGAATTTTAACTACCAGACTTGCAGATGGCTTCCTAATTGTTATTTAAATTTCGTCTTGCACTGACACAAACCAGGTCGTGTCCACATTCCAGCAGCACAGCATAAACCCCTTTCTTCTCATTCACCAAAAATCGTGAAGCCGCTTCTGAAAGATCTTACACAACATCACAGCTGTGCTCAAAGGTGGCTCCAACTTATCAGGACAGCTTCTCAAAAACATGCGAGGTGAACTTAAAACAACTGTCCTACTGACCAGAGGAGTTTAGACTTGCTGTGAGAGATCCCATCCACCAGATTTCTTCCTTAGTCACACAGAGTAAGTTAAAGAGCGATGCCAGATGTCGCAAGCACTTTGAAACAGGCCTCTCTGATAAACATCTTTCACTGACCGTTTTCTGTAAAGCAAAAGTCTGAAAGTGTCCAAAGGTAGGTAAAGGAGAGGTGTTAAATCAGGTCTTGTTCTATTTTTAGAGAAACAAAGAGGTTGGAGGCAGGTATGACAAAGCCAGGGCAACTGAACTCTCAGCACAGAAATGTGTTTCTAATTTCATCCAAAAGTTGTGAAATTCAGCTTAGTAGTAACTTTGGAGACAAACAATAGGAAAAGGCGCTACAGGGTTTACACAAAGGGGAAGGGTGGGAGGAGCTAACCAAAGGAACCCAGCCACCACCCCTGCCAGCAGAGTTTATTAAAGCAAGAACTCTGGGATCAAAGCCTACGATAAACAATTAACATGTCACGCCTTTGCGATAAGTTACTCAACTCCAGCTTTCCAGTAGGCTCGCTGAGGTGTAAACACTGAGTCGTCCAGTTGCCTTTGTCCTGCATCAAAAGCCTCCTAAGGAAAGGAATGCTACCTCTATGAGTTGTTTCTGCCAAATATTTACACCATCTCGATTTGCTTTTGAGTCACATGCATGCTCAGTGGCATGCAAAAAAACACAGGTCAGCAGGACAAAAATCAACTTTTAAAAGGAAAAAAACCTCTAATTGTTCTAACTGACCACTCTACTCAAGCTCATGCTTTCATTTCCACCTCTCCTCAGTGAGCAGTAACGAGCCCACAGACCACGTTTCTTCCTCCATGCACGAGGCTGAAGACTTGAAAACAAGTATTACCTTTTGACAAGCATTTCGGAAAGAAGCAGCGCCTCAGAAGGAAGCTACTGCCATGCAGACCCGCTGAGGGCTGCCCTACAGCTTTGGAACGGTGTGCAAGCAGTTATACCACAGGCACAGGTGTCTGCAACTCAAACTGCTGCCAGAGATAGCTGGTGTTAGTTATTACAGCACAGATGTATATAAGTGTTACTTGGTGAGACAAGGTAGTATCTCCCCACCCACAGCGCACCTCTGGAAGCCCTGGAAGATGATCAAGTCCCGTTTCTGAAACCATGAACAGGAAAGTTGGTTAAAAATCCACAGCAGCTTCCATGGCAATTTCCTGGCTACCAGGAAACAGATGATGACACCCCCTCCCCTCCCCCAACACCTCTCCCCTTAGGTTTTCCACACACCAGCACTAACACGTACCCCAGATGAGCATCACACAGCTACAAAAATGCAATTCTGGACACATGCACCAGCCTCTCTTGATTTTGCAAAAAAGAAAAAAACCTAAACCACACACTTTTGAGTCTTGGGGCTACTGGTACAAATCCCCAAGTCAACCTACAGCCCACTTCCTTTCTTCACACCGCCAACATGCAGCAGAACTGCACAAGCTACAAGAAGCCCGGCACTAGCAACACCAGTAGCTCACCGAACATGTTGTGATTTGAGGTTCACTTCACCAATTCGATCCAGCTGCTTTGTATCCCAAGGGAATCGCAGTCAAGACAGCAAATCTAGCTTTGCATTTGGTCATCATTTAGCAAGGCACTTGATACCACCAGTAGCTGCGAAGCACAACCTACTAAGCCAATTTTCTTTTGTTTTTAAAAAAACAACCAACCACCATTGCCCCCTCAGCCCTCCCCCCAGCACCCTCCCTCACTCACAGGAGCCAACAGCCCTTCAGCATGCAAGTTAAGAACGATGAAAGTGCTCACATTACAGGAGCTAAAGTAGATTTTAAGCAATCAGTACGCTCCACATTAATCTGTAATCCTAACAAGAACGATCAGGTAACCTCCCCAAGCCCCCTGCAGAAAAAGGAATGGCACAGAGAGGCTAAACTTGCAGAAAAGCATTTCTGAAGATCACACAGGAGAAAAATAACGGCAAAATCTATTTCATACAGGCCCTTTAATTTCAATAAATAAGCAAAGGAGATGTTAGAAAATGCTAAAGCAGTAATGCCTGGGCATGATGAACACAAATGTAAAGGAGGCAAAACTCCAAAGCAAAGGCTCAATCTCTGCGCTGGAGTCAGGACCGGTGGCGTCACGCAGTGAGTTCCAGAGAGAAGAAAAAATAGGGCAAATCAAAACACACCCTTATATCGGACCGAGCACAGACAGAGACTCTCAGCTACTGTGAACGCTGCCTTTTTTCCTTCAGATTGATTTCTTCAGGAAAATGAAAAGCTGTCAACTACAGTAAATAAAGGAAACAGCTGGAAAACACAACACCAGAAAAACAACACTGCAGATTTTGGGCTGATGATGCTGTTACCATGAGCACCAGATATTCTAATTGAGCTGAACCAGGGGAAAAAAAGCTTTTAACTATAAGTCTGGGTATATCAGATCCTGACTTGGATGCATCTGATGACCGGCTTCTCCTTCCACGCGCCGAAGGAACTGACCCCTCTCGCCTCCAAGAGTCTCAGATCTGAAACACGAAAACCTCTCTTCACACACTGCAGTGTTACCTTGTGGACTCTGTCTCCTTATTTCAGACCAGACCTACAAAATCTGCCCAGCCCGTGCCAAATACGACTCATCCACACTCAAACACAACAAGCAGACAAGTGAAGACCACTGATTCACACTCCACAGCATACCTGGGAAGACCTCCATGGTTCCAGTAGGACACTATGCTTTCTGCAGTGCTTTCTCTCATAGACCTCTCAAAAAATAAGTGACATCAAACCACAGTAAGCAAATGGCTCCCCCAACACTGCAGACATCTGAGCCTTTCCTGGACTCCTAGCATTTAGATCTTCTTCAGAAGCTACCATATAACTTGAAGGAGATCAGTAAAAAGAATCCATGGCAACAAAAAAACCGACAGAACCTGAAATTACAGCTCTGAAGACCTAAGCTAGGTGTAAGCAAACAACTACATGTAAGGATTTGGATAAGTAAGTTATTTTACACTTCAAAAAGATGACAAGCCGTGTCAGATTCTAGAAGAGAAAGTAACCTGGGAAAAAACAAAAGAGGACTGTCACACCCAGAATGTGTAGTTTACTAATAGCCCTTAAAGCAAGTAAAAACAGCGTGACACCCAAAATGACACACTACACATGGGAATCATTGCTAAATTAAGTTTCCTCTGGACTTTCATACCACATCCAAAGCACTACTGGCTACTATCCTTTTCTAGAAGTGCTGCCTCTTGGCAGCTTTACATTTCTCTTCCTCAAAGGTGACTATTTTCAGAAGATCCTTGTAGCTTCATTGCCACTTTGAACCAGTCTAACAGGTGAGCTTTCAGCACAGGTAGAAAAGCAGCAGCAAACCAAAACAGGGATTAAAGCAAAGCTGAGAATTCATTACCAATCTAAAGATTAACTTCTATCAATTATTTCATTAACAAATTAATTTAAAAGCACTAAAGTGCCCTGCCTGACTAAATTTTGGTCTGTGGATGCGGTACTGCTGTGCCGGGCATACATCACAACATTAAAGGTTAATACAGTCACAGAAGACACAGTAGTTATTTTGTCCCTAGTTCTCCTCACATTCGACCACTACGCCCATCTCCACCCGCACAAGCACAGCCATCCTCGCTTCCCTGCACACACGCCACCCTCTCGCTAACCCAGCCAGCACAGGTGAGTATTACAAGCCATCCATGTGTCCCACCACATAACAACTGTTTCTGGATGCAGCTTTCCTTTATTCCCAGCTCTTCTAATACTTCCTTCCTTGCCTGTTCTCAAACAGGAACATTCAGCTTCGTAAATACTTCTGGAAATACTCCACCCCCTCGTTAAAACCCAGCTTTCCTGTCTGCTACGTACCGTTGCACTGAAAGCTCATAATGTACGAATTGCAGAGCTGTGTTCAGAAGAGACACTCAGGCTCACTCACTGCAGAGGAAAGCTAGGGAAGACAGAAAGGCTAGGGAAGTGGGAACAAGCTACTGAACTGCTACACTGAAAGCTCAGCTTAAAACAAGCTTCAAGTTGCTCCCGAGCGCTCGAGTCCAAAGGGGCTGTAAGGGGCATCAGTAATACAAAGGTGTCACTGCCAGATTGATTTCAATTCCTATCTCTCATCATTTTGACCCCACCTCTTACATTGAGACACTGCAGTTGGAAGTGCTAGGTTAGAGACAACAAGTTCAGACCTTCCATGGCTCAAAGCATCTTAGTAAGCCCTAAAAGCAAAGCTTTTCTAGGGAAAAAAGACTAATGTTCTGCATCTATTTTACATCAAATAGGTTGAAGCTGCAGAGAAATACAGTGTCTCTTCCAAACAATATGAAGTCTGGCTTCAATATTTTAATTGGCAAGGAACACCAGTTAAACCTACGTTGGCATGAGCCTCTAACTACAGAGCACCGTACACATACTGGCAGCACGGCATTATTCACCTCTAGGTCAGCAGCAACACCAGCCACATGTCAAAAAAGCTAAAAGCACATCAAACGAGATACATTTGTCACAGTATAATAATAATAATAAAAGACAACTCTGCTGGCTACCAACACATGCTCTGACCCAAAATGCAACAGCTCCAGGGCAGGTAAAAAAGACATCAAGTACAAACGAAGGTAACAAATATTAAGAGCCCACATACACGTAAGGGCAGGAAGCCAGATGCAAAAGAACTCTCAAGTTGTCTGTACTTCTAAACTAAAGAGAAAAAAAATACATGAATAGGTGGTAAAGTTCAATGGAGATACACCGATCAAGCGGAGAAACCACCACACCAAAACCCAAGTCTCTATCAAGTCCACAGGCAGTTAGAAAATCAGGAGAGATGGAGTTTTAAGGGGGCAGAAGTACAAAAACCCTAGGAATTACTAACCATCCTAAGCAAGATAAAGACATGGATGCATTCCATGGCAAAGCCTTCAGCAGGCTCTCATAGCCTGGGTGACCTGAAGGGCTCAAATGGCCGACAGACCTGTAGGAAGCTTCTTCTAAGCTTCTACGGAGGATAAAAATGCAAACACAAGCCAATGAGTACACAGTTTGAGGGGGCCTTCAGGAAATAGTAAAAAATCCCCAAATAATTAACAGAACCATGGTAACCTTCACTCTTGTATGGGTAACTTAAAATCCCACACTTGTATATTCAATGAAGAAAATGGAATTCAGCCTAAACAGAGCACTTGAATATCTTTGGTGGTAACCAGCACCAAGTCAGCCACAGAAACCACTTGACAGCAGAGAAAATTCACAGCTATGTATGCAGGACAAGTCTCTTTTCCCTTCAAAAATGCACTCTAACGTGCGAGTCACTATTTCAAGATAAACTTACCAACTCAAGAGAAGATCTCTTACTGAGTAACGACACAAACTAGAATGGCAAGAGGAATAATGTTTATGAATCTCTGAAGGGTGGGACACAGAGGGAAATGGCCAGCCTCTTCTCAGTGTCTGTGGGGACAGGACAAGGGGCAGAGGCTTTAAGTTGGAGCACAGGAAGTTCCACACCAACATGGGGAAGAACTTTTCCCCAGTGAGGGTGCCAGAGCCCTGGGACAGGCTGCCCAGCGGGTGTGGAGTCTCCTTCTCTGAAGAGATTCCAGCCCTGTCTGGACACCGACCTGTATGACCTGTCCTAGGGACCCTGCTTTGGCAGGGGGTTGGACTCGATCTCTGGAGGTCCCTTCCAACCCCAATGATTCTGTGACAAGAAGCCTGAAACACTGTGACGTGATAAATTACAAATAAATTCCTAAAAATGCCATACTCTGCCCTGGTCATTTCATGACAACAAACCAAAGTCGAACGAGGAAGTTCAAAGCCTGGCAGTGAGAATCAGTGAACGCCACCAAAAACCACCTTGGTTTAGGGATTTGGAGGCCAGTGGGTTCCCGAGGTGGACAGCCCCTTCCAAACAGCCCCCTCAGGGATTTGGTTGTAATTTTTTTTTTTTCCCTGCTAAGATCTCCAAACCATTTCAGGTCTCCCAAAACATCCAGAAGCAATGAGTGGCATGATAGTGTCTAGCAAAAAACCACACATACACACCCTTTTGGCTTTGTTGTCATTTACTTGTTACTCAGACTGTTAAAGGGACATTAAGTAGTTTTCATTAAAATTAAACCATTAAACCTCTTCACTTTATAGACAACTCAAGCATCTTATGACTGCCATGCACTCCAGGGAAAGACCCAAGGGCCCAAGAAATTTTAGGAGCAAAACATTGCTAATTCCTTCACTCCCTTTGATAAGGGAGCTTTAATAAAAAAACCTAAGTTATTTTAAATGACACGAGAAAGGTTTAACACAAGTAAAACTATTTTGTAAAATAAAGAGACACTCCTCAGCAGAACTACTCAATGAGAAAACGCCCACTCAAAATTAAAGCGCACAAAATCCATACAAAACTGGGGTTCCAGTCTTCCTGATCTCCCCAACTGCACACATACCAGTTGTGCTTATCTACTTACATGGAATTAATCGGGATTACCACTTTCATCTCAGCAATTTAACTGGAGAACTAAATCAATAGCATCCAATCAGTAAAACACGACCATTGTTTCCACAGCGCCAAGACATTTTCTCCACTAAGAACGGTTTTCCCTTTGTGTTTTTTTTTAAGATGGATAGCCTCAGAACGTTATATTTCCCTGTGTGGAGATGCAGAGGAGTCTGGACCCCTCTGAACATCTGGGGCAGCACCCAGGCTAAGCCAACTCTGATCCCTGCCTCAGTTTCCATCTCCAAACGCTGTACAAAGACCTTTGGTTTTGTTTGGGTTTTTTTCCCAAGGGGTTGAACACTCAGTTCTGAACACTCACTGGACAGTGAACAGACCCACTGAGTAGCCAGCATTCAAGCCAAACACAGGAGAAGCTGCAATCTGGGCCCTGAACCCTACCACTGGGGCCACCGACACCCTTACGGATCAGTTCAGAGGTGACGAAGCCTCCCTCACACAGGCTGACTTGCTGGAAATGAGCATTGATGAGTTCTGAGGAAGAACCGCTGCTCCACCTCCTCATTGGCGAAGTGAAGTGGAACTTTAACCCCACATGGTTAAGAAAGTTAGCTACAAACTTGTGGGCATGCATTTTGTATATGAAACTACTGCCATGCCAAACTAGCAACAGTACAAAAGTCTGCCTTCCAACCCAGTGTGCATTGTCAGCCTGAGTTTGACAAGTTAAATGTTTTTATAGTTGGAAAGCACAGGTTAAGAAACACAGGGTATTGCTGTTTGCATGGTTTTCTTCATCTCCCACATCATCTCCCTCCTCGCTCCTTATCTCTGCCCTCCTCTTCTTTGGCAAGGCAAACATAATCAGGTGCCTTCAGACTCCAAGAATCTTTGGTTGAAGGTTACTGTCTCGCAAATCACAACGGTTATCATCAGGAAGAACAAAACACTTAAAGGAAAATCCATGCTGTGTGATTTCCTTTCTTAAGTTGAACCCCTAAGTTGGCAGGAGGCAACTAAACCAAGTGATTTTCTTTTTCTTTTTTTTTTTTTTTTTGAAGATGACTCTGGTGTTGTTCACTGTGATAAATGTAAGCAAGTGTGGACATCCTGGTGTTCTGACATGGAAATACTAGCTCCAAAAGCAACACCAATCATTTCCTTAGACGACTAACACACCCTGCAAAAGCCAGCTGCAACGTCAGTGCTTCTAGCCAGGACAAGTGATAAAGCACTGCCATGACGCCAGTGAAAGGTATCTTGATCCACAGATGACTAGACCAAGAAAGATGCCCCAGCACCAACAGACCTACTCACTTGCCTCTTTATACACATGGATAAGCAGCAGTGCTGGTTATCTGCACACCTTGAGAGCCACCGAATTGCTTCTTTCGGATCCCCCCAACACCCAAGCTGATGTATTTATACCAACAGGAATATCAACCTGCGACCCGTGCTTAAGTGACTTGGGATGTAATAGAGACCCAAATATCCCTATCCTATTTTTAACTCGTGATATATTTAGAAATAATCAAGAAGCACACACAAAATAGAAACAAGTCATGGCCATACTTTTCTTGGGAACCCAGAGGATTTATGTCCCTTCTTCAGCTTTCAACCCTGAGAGTATCAACTCTGCAGTCAACACATCAGCAGAGAGACCTGTTTGGTTCTGGGAGCCTTACACAGCTCTCATGCCCACCGATTTCCAGCTGCGTCTCCCCATGACTTCCAGAACTGCCAGTCTGCCCTTCAGCCACAAGATACGTATTGATTCCAGGGACTCAGAATACCAGGGTGAGACCCAACACATTTCCTGCTCCCCAATAATCTAATTTGCAATCTTAATAGTGCATAGAGGTTATCACAGTTTTTCTATTAAACATCAGAAGTGGCACCAACGTGTATTTTATTCTTAATAATGCAATCCTGTGGAGACCCAAATTTCCACGTGAATTTCAAGTCAGCTTTAAACTGCTACAAGAGGTGGGATTCACCTTCAGGAGATGCTCCCTCCTTACTACTGATCTAGTTTAGCCCCTTAGCTGAGTGAGATAAATCCCAATTCAAAAATCAGTAGCTCAGAGCAACCAGACTAGGAAACACTGGTGTTTACAGATATGCATATAAATGAAGTTAGGGGGGTGGGGTTTTTTTCCCAAAAAAATTAATTCAGCTACGCTCTTTTCTACTTCAGAGAGCAACGACTGGCTATTTATAGATGGCATCAAATGTCACTCAAACACACACAGCTACTGTACAAAGAACACAGGCTTCCACAGCTATGGCTTCTGCTTCCAGTCACATCATTTTTATCAACACCAAAAGGCTAGTCATCATGGGGGGGGGGGGGGGGGTGTGTGTGTCCCCAAAAGTCATTACAGTTCTGGACAGGGCAAGAAACTCTTCAGCCTTGACCAGTGCAAACTTCCACCCAGATGCAGAAGCAACACGGCCCTCTGCTTCTCCAGCCCCTGGCACCAACCTAACCAAGCTCTGCCAAGAGCCTACTGCACCCCAGACCCGGGTCAAACAGCACCACCACCCTTGCACCTAAACCAAAGGGGAGCCATTTCACACACACCTGTACCCAATCTCCTGTCCTTTGAGACCTGGATGACCCTCTCCCACCTGACAATTAGAAAGCTATGTGGAATATCCCCTAACTAAAGAAAATAATAATCAGGTAGGAAACGGCAGGAATTCAGCTGAAGTTCATCTCCTCTAAATACCTGGCTCATCTCTGGGTTTGGGGAAAGCCCTGCTTCTGTCCTCATGAGGGGAGGAACAGGACAGGACTCATCCGTACAGCATAAAAACACTTTCCACTGAAGGGAAACAGGACAGAGCAGGGGTTCACTGGAATTTCCAGTATTTCCATGCCACTACCTCTAAATTCTAACTCCAATCAAGAGTCAGCTTTAAAGAAGATTTTGTTGCACATGTTTGGCTCCTACAGATAAAGCTCAGTTTACTGATACGACTTCCTCAAACCGCAGAGGACTTTATTCCATCAGCAAAGAGCAACCAACACAACTGCAACTACAGTGAGCTGTCAGGAGAGCAGTAAATACTGCGAAAGAACCATCACATGGTGAAGATTTTACACATCAAAAAAGTAACTTATCTATCACACATACCTTGTAGATCTTTGAATCCAAGTATAATATTTTGTTTAAAAAGGGGGGGGGGGAGAAAAAATAATCCGCTTCTGGCCTGGAATCTGCAGAGCTTGTACTGGGTAAGGGAATAAACACATCTCCAGTCACTAGGAGCCAGCAAACATGGGCACATCAGTAGCGTCTATGCTGAGGACTACCACGTACATCACTGTGAGATAAAGCAGGACCATCACACCACATAGTACATTCACCCACTGTCGCTCTTCCATGCTGCCAAAAACCACTGACCAGCAGTTTTCACAGAATCACCAGGTTGGAAAAGATCAAGTCCAACCATACCTGTCCTCTACTAAACCATATCCCTGAGCACCTCATCCACCTCTCAAATCCACCCATGGTCAGTGATTCAGCCCCCTCCCTGGGCAGCCTGTGCCATTGCCCGATAACCTGTTTGGTGAGGAACTTTTTCCTCATGTGGTGAGGTTTCCTAATTGGTGGGTTTTGGGGTTCTTCTCCCGAATTCCGCTGGCAGGGAGCTTTCTTCTACAACACCGGAATTTCATTCACATGGCATGATTTTAAAAGAAAAAAACAAACCCCAACGTTCCAGACCACATGTTCTTCCCAGCTCCCTGCTAGCGCGTCGCTGGCAGGCCGGGTAGGGAGTTACTTTTTAGAGCCAGTATTTTGCAAAACGAGCAGATAGCGTGTCTGCAAGACAAGGCAGCCTTCCGCGGCGGTAATGGACTCCTGCAGGGGCCTGTGAGAAAGCCTTCCCGGGGCGCACCGTGCTTCACCCAGACGAGATTCATGCAGGATTCGGGAACGGATCGGTTAAAGGGAACGACGGCAGAAGGTGTAGGAGCTGCAGAGCCGCCGGGCCGCTCGTTCCTAGGCCGCCACGGCACGCAGTTCCCAGGCAAGTTCCCTTCCTTCCACAGGTTGCCTGGCATCTCCCCTCCGGCACGGCGTCTCCCCGCCCGTTCCAGCAAGGCTCGCCCGTCCTCCCAGCTCAGACCGAGCCCGTTCACGGCCCCTCCACCTCCCGCTCATTTCGCCTCCGCCCCGTCCCGCGGACACGTACGGCGGGTGACCCGCGGAAGCACCCGCGCTGCAGCGAAGGGGACCCGGGTGGGCTGGGTGCCCCCGTCCCCTCCCGCCCCCGCCGCCGCCGAGGACCGGCCGACGCTTCCCGCGGCGTGCAGTGGCCCCTGCTGGCGCGCGCACCGCCGTCCGCACCGTCCCGCTCGCGCAAGTGGAACCAACCTCCGCGGCACCAGGCGGGGGGAGGGTGGGAATCACGGCGGGAGCGGGCGGATCGCCTCACCTTCCCAGGGCCGAGCCGGACCCCGCCGCGCTCAGGGCGCCTAGTGTCGCCCCCCTCCTCGCCCTGCCCCCGCGGACCCCGGGGGCCACGGGCCCCTCGGCGCCGCTCGCCCACCAGCCGCTCCCTCGCACCCCCGGGCCCGCCGCCGTACTCCCCCTGCATACACACACCTCCCGCTCCCTTCCCCGCGACACTGCCGTCGCCGCCTCCTCGGCGCCCACCGCTGTCAGGGTCTCGCCCGGTTGCCTTACCTGCGAGGAGGCTCTGGGAACCGCTCCGAGCGGCGGCGCCGGCCGGGTCCGGCTGCCCGAGGAGAAGGGCGATCCAGAGGGAACCGAGGAGCCGCCGGGCTCTCCCCGCCGCCATCGCTCCGCTGCCCGCGCCCGGCAGCCGGGCACCTAGCGCCAGCCCCTCCCCCGGGGGGCTCCTCCTGCCTGCCGGCCGGGGCGCGCTCCTCGCTCGTCCGCCGCCGGGCTGCGCCCCTGCGGCACCCCGAGGAGGCGGCCCTCAGCCGGGCGGCGGGGCTCTCGCAGCCGCCCCGGAGAGCGGCCGGTGAGGAGGGCGGGCGGGAGCGGCCGGTCTCACTCCATCGCGGGCCGGTCCCGGCCAGGCTCCGCCGTTCCCTCGCACGGAGCCAGAGGGGCGCTCGCCGCGCGCTCCTCCCCTCGCCCGCTCCCGCCCACACCCGCACGCCGCCGCGCCCCCCCCCCTCCCCTCGCGCGCATGCGCCCTCCCTCTCCTCCTTCGCCCTTCCCTCCCCCGCCGCCGACCCCCGAGCCAGGTGTGCGCGCGCCCGGCCGCCGGCCACCGCGCCTGCGCAGCGCCCCTGGCCGCTGGGAAAGGCGGTACGGGGTGCGTGCGCGTGCGCGGCGGGAACGCTTACGCGGGGCGAGCTAGCGGCGCCTCAGGCTGGGGCCGAGCTCACGGGGCACGCAGGGTTTGCCCTCCCCTCCCCCCGGGCCCTGAGGGGAGCTCCTCGGCCTGGGGAAGCGGCACCGCGGCCAAACCAGGTCTCAGCCGTGACCCTCGTCCCTGCCAGCGTTGCTTAGGGCGACGCGGTAACTTCCCACCAGTAACCAGCAATAAGCTGCTGTTTTTCCCTTTCTGGGCACAGGCGCGGCCGCAAAACCTGCGTGTGTCACACGAAGACGTACAAAAACACCCAAAAAAACCCAGAATCACGAAGCACCGAATTGGGTGACCCCGGCAAACATGGTGGGGCGCAGCGGGAGCTGCGAGGCGAGGAGGGATTGCGGGATGATGCGGTGATCCTGCTCCTGAGGGGAGGGGAATCCCTAATCTTATACAAATAACTTGCAGGAATGTGTTTTCTTGCGGGGTGAGCGGGAGCATCTCTGTATTAAGCATGTTCTTTGACAAACTGAAGAGTAGCTGTGTGTGGAGGAAACACCGAGCACCCTTTGAAAAGGCAAATGAAATGTATTTTCGTCCTCCTGGGGGTAATTAGTTTTATTTGGCATTTGCCATTCAAATCCACATCACTTGAATTCCACATCATTTCCAGGCGGGTTTCGCTTTCCTGTTGGATCCCATACCCTTACAAAGGACATGATATAGATATGTTCCCCCTTCACTAATCACACCAAGTGTACCCTCGTGGTTTTTTTCCATCTCAGCTTGTTGCCCGGTAAATTACATTTTTTACAGTGAATACCCTGTCCTTGCTCATTTTATTATTGACTAATTGAATCTCTTTCAGTACATAAATTATGTAGTACCAGGGCTCGGGAAGCAGGAACCGTGAGATAACCATACCCTTGGGGCACTGCAAGATGTGAAACACGGGTGCACAGCACCCCACCACCCTCCAAAATGCGAGTTTGTATGGCAAAATGTTTTAAAGCTACTTAAAGATTGTTTATTCCAGGAAGAAAAAAGGCTTTTGCTGAGGAGCAGAGCCAGGGAAGTTTACCTTGATAAGCTCTATGCGGGTGGTGAGGGTATCTCCCTTGGTGCAGGTACATCTCTATTCCCATAAAATCATCCCACAGGATGTGGAGATTCATTTGTTTAGAGGCTTTTCGGTGAAGCAAACACCGGCACATTTCGCCCTGCGCCAAAACGCAGGGGTGCATTTGCTTATGCATACAGATGCAGAGACATGCATGGCTAATTAAATGCTGGTATCACTGCAAAGTATCAGCTAATACAGGTGTCTGAAGTGTTTTTCGTGGTGAAATTTTACTGCACTATTTTATTATCTTGTTGGGTGTTTCATTCAAGAAACGAGGCTTTTGTCCTCCACTAAAAATATCCTGGAGCATTTTCACAGTGATGAATAATAATCACCTCCCCAGAAGGATGTTTGGGTTTCTCCGTATTACGCTTGCTGAGTTACGCTGGTATCTGATATGCCAGAAGGATTACCAGCAACGAACGGTAATTTATACTGAAAGTGGAAGCGTTGATTAAAAGGCAGAACTGGTAGGAGAACTCCTATGAAAGCTGGTTAGCGATTCCCATCGTAAAATCCTACCTCCAGTCACTGTTTAATAGTGCCAGACTAACCACTGTGCTGAAATTTAAGCACCTTCAAGTTCATACCTCTGGTTAAATTAGAAACATTTCTTCTTTCGTTCCTGCTCTCAGGGATGTTTGAGTCTGGAAAAGAGAAGTCACTTCGTCATAGACATTCCCTCAAAACCTGCCACAAAAACCCCTGAGGAAAATCCCACTTAGCACTCTGCACGGGCTTACCAGCGCGGTTCTGCTGGGGTTCTGCGCTCACCCAGCCCTAGGCTGTGGGACTTGGAGCTGGACCTGCAGTTCCAGTTCCCAGTTGCTCTGGGAAGTCTGAAAGTAGGAAGTGTGAGCAGGGAACTTGTCCTTCCAGTCATCTCCAGAAAAATGAAGAGCAGGAAGCTCCTCTTGAATAATACACGGAACAAGAACAAGGTACAGGAAAAGTTGGCAGGCACAAAGAGTCTGGAGAAAGATGGGTCCTCTGGGGGGGTGGAAGGGAACTAGGAGTTGGAAAGGGAAACTGGCCTTGTAAGCCAGAGTCTGGAGGCCAGCATGTTGAGAGAAGACTTGAAACCAGATGGACATGGACGTGCAATGCAGGCAGACTATGGTGATGCAAACCAGTCCATTATCTGTCAGAGAACTCGCTGAGGAAGAGGGACCAGGCGGGAGAGCTGGAGCACAGCTCCAGCTGTGTGCAGCCCTGGCACTGGGTGTGGGTGCAGGGATGGGAAGAGGGAATTCACTAGAGTCTGGGATGGAGAAACAGGAAAGACAGAGACTGAGGAAGGGAAGCAGAGGACGAGGAACAGGAATGAAAACCGCCTGGAAATCTCTTGTGTCTACTGGCAACACTTATCTGAAATACACGGAGACCATCCCACAAGGCCAAGTGCTGGGCCGCATGCAGACTCCAGTCAGGGTGAGCTTGCACGCTGCTGATGGCCTGCGTCAATGGCAACACAGGATTAAATGGCTGGAACTTTGGGGTTGGTTTTAGGCAATCTCTAAATGTAAGAGAAACAGGCAGGTATTAAAACAAAAGTAGTTAGGCTGCATAGTAAAACACTCCCAAGTTATGAAATGCCGGAGTAAAGGATAAACCTGGCTCAGACGCTGAGCCAAGACATGTAGACAAGCACCTAAAAAAGTCTGCTTAATCTACTATAAAAAATCAGACATAGGTGGTTTATACACCTTGCAGGGAACCACAGGGAAAGCAAGCGTGGTGGGTGATGGCTGCTCCAAGAAAAGTGCTTCAGGACTCCTAGAGGATGCAAAGTGCAGCACTTAAAAGTGGCGACCTGTCAGCGACGCATTAATTGCGTGGCCTTCGCCTTCCAGGTGCCTGATTTGACATTCTGAGTTCTGATTTCAGGAGTGAAGAGCGCTTGCAGATGCATCGGCAGCAAATGAGAATTTATTCAACTTTCAGCTAAACGAGATGCTTTACCGTGACAAAACCGAGCTGTGAGTATTTCTAATTGGGTATCTAAAATTAAAGATGCCTTTCACTGGTCTGTCTGTATGCCCGAGTTCTTCGCCTGTAGAATAAGGATAATGCTGGTTCTTGCAAAAGTCTGGAGGAGAAAACGACGAATTAGTTTGTGAAGCACTTGGATGCCATAGTGATGAGTACCGTGGAGGAAATAAATAAATCTGTCTGCAGAACAGCATTTGAATAGCATGCAGTAAATAAAGCACAGGCCACACAGGAGAAAATAAAATGGTTACTTCATGAGAGGAGTCTTCTCTGTACAATGAGGGAGGCCAGGAACCTGTCAAAAGAGCAGCGTGTGATCCAGTTACGATTAAAGAGTGGATCCTAGTGAAAATGCACAGAAGGGAAAAATGACAGCTGGGCAGGCCATTTCTAGACTTCTAAATTCTTGAATTAAAAAAAAAAACAACAAACAAAGCCACGTCAGAAAAACCCTACCATTAGGCAGCAAACGCACAATATACATGAGTAAATGGCTCCCTCGCCTCGCTGTGTACTCACCTCATCTGCCTCAGCCACTGCTGCATGGCTGAGTGGAAAAGGTGTTTTCCTCCTCTTGGAGATATCTCAGCCTTACAGCCGAGATTTAATGCTGTCGTTCCCACGCTGACGGCATACACTTTGGAATTCAGAATCTACCTTCTTTGAGAGCCTGTGCATGATCACCAGAGACAGACAGAATTCCCCAGAGAGGGATCCAGGGGAGGACCTTCATTTCAATGATGACATTTTTGTCTTTGGCTTGAGATGCTTTGTATTTCAAACCAGCCTACTGGTTTTCTGGTGCAGAAGCAATGACAGCTTCGCTGACCTCCTGTGACTCCTCAGCTCCACGGCAAGAACTGAGCCTTTCTGACTCCTGAGATTCAGAGCCACCTCAGAGCTGCCATAAATTCCCCTCAGTTATCTGTGGCCCACAAGACGGGCGATGAAATTAGGATTGGGCTGTGCAGTGGCACTCTGCTTGTATCCGTTCTCCTGATCATTTTTTCTCTCTTGCTAGCGGGATGTGAGGTGACACTGAATTGATTGGTATCGAAAGAATTTCTTGTTACCGGGCATCCTCTAGCAGCCAGCTAAGGCAATTCTGGGACGTGAAGGGGCTGTGGCACAAATAAAGAGCTGGCTTGTTCAGTCTTAAGATTCAGAGCTACGACATACCTGCCTTCAGTTTCCCCTGCTGTGCTGCCTCCCTTCTGTTTGAAGCATCACCTACATCCACAGATGACTTTTCTTTCTTTTTTTTCCCAATTTTTAATATTTATTGGTCATAGATGTGGTTTTGCAAACTGCTCTGAGGTTAAAAGTCATCCTCCTGATTTTGCAGAGCAAATTCTAGGTTAGCAGGCCATTTGCCAGAAACCCTCTAACCAGTGCATATTTATGTCATTCCTGATGTCAACAGCTAGGCAATTCCAACTCCTCAGCAGAGACAGGGAGGGTCATAAATGGAGGCAGACCTTCCTGCAGCTAAGGTTAGTTCCCTGGGAAGTTTGAGAGGGAGATGGAGCTCCTTCACTTGAGTCTAACAGAGTCTGAAATACGAGCGGAGCAGTTGGGTGAAATGCTTTTACTTAACAGCTTCTGCTGCTGAGCAGAGGGAGCTGGTGAGGTCTAATCCAATGTTTGTTTATTCAGGGATTTCAGATGTAGATAGAGGGAACCTAGAATCCAAAGCGAAGGGCTTGCTGAACCTGATCCACACTTTAAAGAAATTAAAGAATAATTTCTTTGTTATGGGAATGTGCATAATGATGTGGGCTGCGGCTGTCTGGGCATTCAGAAGGAGAAAAATCCAGGTAACCCCCAAGGGGAAAACCTGGTGTTATTAACCCTGTTGTCCAGGGACTTTGCCGTCCATTTAACTGGAAGCCTGTCAGGGGATGGATGACACTGTGCCACAGGCACTTACAACCTTTTCAGTGACACTTTGCTTGGTATTTTTCTCTCCCTTTTGGTTGTTGTTGAAAACCGAGCCTCCATTCTTCTCCCCGCACTGGCAATGCTCTCACTCTTCCGGCGTGCCGCTTCTCACTGAGGTACCGTACCTCCTGCTTCTCACTGAGGTACCATACCTGCTCTTTGGACTGGAAGACTCTCCGTTTGTCCCCTCCCACCCCCAGGAAGAGGAGAGACAGATGGTCCATGCCCTCTCATGCAAACAGGATCAGCCTCCTCTGCAGCTTACAAACCACATAAGCCAGACGAGGATTCCAGGTGGTGTTTATCCCAACGCATTTCCAACAATCCCACAAGAATGTTAATTACTGACACCAACGATCTTATTCATATAACAGGAGTGCCTGAAGGTCTTACCTGAGGTTGGGTCCTATTGTACCCTCTGCCCAGGGTGGGAAGTTACTAAGAGCAGCACCACCCCATCGCCCCTTTTTTTTGTTACCCAATGGATACAGCAGATGCCATATGGCCGGAATCCTTCGTTCCCCTTGTTCTCTGTACCTGGTGGTTGCCCCCTTTAGCCCCCACCCCAGCCCATACACCCTGCACTCTCATGGCAGATTTTCTGTTTTCAATGACCAGCGGCACAGAGAAGTTTTACAACTGTATGACACAACAATAAATATGAAGAAAATTATCTCAGTCCCCTAATTTAACACTTCAAAACCAGTGGCAGATGTCACATTCCTGTGATGTGGTGAAGACAGGGAGGATGATCTGCAGAAATGGGAAAGAATACTGGCCTTAGACAAAAGGTTGGGACAGGGACAGAGTCCTTTAAAGTTAGTTTGGGGTCTGCTTCCTCCTAACTGGAATGAAACCTCATCACCCCTTCAAACACTGTGAAGGAATTTCCTCTCCCAATAATGGCTTTTTCATGGAAGAGATGTCAGACTTTGTAACTTTTACTACATCATCTGAAAGAGACAAGCTCAAACAGTTGTGAAAATCAGCCTTTCAGAAGAGATCTCCAAGTTCATGTATCAGATGCTCTGAAGACCTCAGCATGCGGTTTCAGATGTGAATTTAACGATGCATAAAAGTGCAGAGACCTAATCTGACTCTTACCCAATAACAAACCTTGATACCAATGCTGCCACACAACACATCCAAGAGCTCATTTAGACGCTGTTTCCACTCCCCATGCACACTGAAGTATGCCTGGAGGACTTTTGCCACACAATCTGTGATAGTGTCTCTTAAAGCACCTTCCTGCCAAGAAAGGCTGGGGGTCACCCTGCAGCACCTGGACGTGCCGCAAAAAGTCCGGGCAAGACCTTGGTTCCGTAGTTCTCAGAGGAGCACGTGGAGCTTTCTGGAGAGCAGCAGCCCTGATTTGTCACAAGGAGAAAAACAAGCTTCTGTTCCCAGCAGATTCTAGTCTGAAAGCAGAGCTAAGCCTGGAATCATCCTGCACACATTTTATTTTTAAATCATTTCTAGCCTCTTGTAAATTTTAAGCGTCTCCAAAACCAGGGCAAATCTGCCAGGATTTCTTCCTACTTTTCGGCAGTCCAACTTCTTGCCCCCATTAGCACTTTCGGAATCTTTCTCGGATACAGGATTGAGCAATTTGGAGACAGGAGGACAGTTTAAAAGGAAAAGAACACATTTTGTGCTGAGGAATGGTACTACGCTGACAGCTCGAGCAGCTAAAACGTGGGTAGCCTTCCAATAGGTAACATGTTTTACTCACTAAGGCTGTCAATCTGGCACTTCTCACACACATTAATTTTACTTTCTTCTTTTTTTTTCTTTTGGCTGTTTAAAGATCCATCCAGGGTGACTGTTCAGGAAAAAAACATGGTTCTGCCACCTTTCCATGCTCCTCCCAGGGGAGCAGTGATCATAGAATCATAGAGTCATAGAATGGCACGGGTTGGAAGGGACCCCAAGGATCAGAGAGCTCCAACCCCCTGCCACAGGCAGGGACACCAACCTCCAGGCCTGGAGCTACACAAGGTTGCCCAGGGCCCCAGCCAACCTGGCCTTGAACACCCCCAGGGATGGGGCACTCACCCCCTCTCTGGGCAGCCTGTTCCAGCCCCTCACCACTCTCTCTGTAAAAGACTTCCCCCTAATATCTAATTTAAACCTTCCTTCCTTTAGCTTCACCCCATCCCCCTTGTCCTGCCAGTCTCTGCCCTTGAACAAGCTGATTCCCCTCCTGTTTTTCTCTGCTCCCTTCAGGGACTGGCAGGCTGCAATGAGGTCCCCCCACAGCCTTCTCTTCTCCAGGCTGACCCAGCCCAGCTCCCCAACCTCTCTTCGTAAGGGAGCTGCACCAGCCCTCTGAGCATCTTCGTGGTGATCAAAGCCAAGAGAGCAAAACTCGCAACTCTGACGGGCTACGAAATGCAGGTGATCACGCCGTGAACCCCTGTATCTTCCCGACAGGTCAGCTGTTCATTAAGCCCATCGGGATCTACGCGGCTGCTGTCACAACGTGGTTTTACCACGTATTTTTATTTCCTCAGTACCTGAATGGCAGCTTTAGAAATCAAATTACAGCCTGAGCGCTACAGGCTGCAGTCCCCTGACTGAGCCACTAAATCAGACTAATTGAAACAACAAATACGCCCGAATGGTGGTTCCCTAAGAAAACGCTGCCCTTCCAACACATCGCTTTTACTTCTAACATAACTTGACTTATTGACTGCTCGGTATTTCTGCTCTTGCATTTGAAGTTTATTGATTCTAAGAAATATGAAACAAGTTTCAAAGAGGTCAGAATGGGACTTTGCATCCAAGTAAGACACAAAGACAGTCAGAAATACTAAATGGAGCAGCAGGAACTGCGGGGAAACTACAGGCTGTCAGTTCATACTGATAGAGATCGGTGGGGTTTGAACATCACTGCCCACCGAGCGGGCTGGCCCAAACAAAGGTGAAGGAGCTAATCCTGCCTTCCAGTAAAGAGGCACCACCCCACTGAAAATGCTGCCCAGGCTCTCGCTTCCCCTCCTTCCCTACCCACGAACAGCCGTTTTTTGGGGGGATGCTCTGGGACGGACCAGAGGTTGCAATGGCCCATCCTTCCCCCAGCACAGTGGGAGGTGGGAGGTGCTGGCAGAGGAAAATATCCTCATGCGCTGCGGGCGGTGGGCATTTTGTGTCAAAGCAAGATATCTTCAAGCTTCCTAAGGAATTCAGCTAAAAAGGATCACTACCAAAAGCTGGAGAGAATTTTGATGTTTGGAACAAATTTACATTGCTAAAACTGGGCAACTGGTACAGAAAGAAGTTAAAGCTATCAGAATTATCCTTAATTTCTGAAAGTATAGAAGCACGTGTATTCAGCAAGGAATGGCATTTCATTCCATGCGCAAAATCCTACCGTGAAGGCTGAGGAGAAATGGGGGTTTATGTCTGTATCATCTGGACTGAACAGTTACTTTCTATGAAGAAGAGAAATGGCATTTTTTGGATGCAAGCCCTCTGAGGCAGGTAACAAAAAAGATGTATTTGACAGAGGAAGAAAAGCTTTCTCATGAATTTGATGTTCTTCTGGCCCCAAATGGCCGCAATCTGCCTCTAAAACCCTCTCTCAGGCTGATGTTTGCTTCACGATCTGTTAGTTTTGTCTAAACCATCCTCTCAAACTAAAGTCCAGCTTTTTCCTTCCAACCTCCGCACTGCATGCCGGGTACCACTCACCTAGTCCTTCTGGGGCAGTATCTGCAGGGAGCCACTACCTCTCACACCACCAGTCACTCTAGGAGGTATTTTTGGAGAAGGCAGCGTAGGGGAAGACAAGGACTAGTATTATTGATATGCTTTTGGTGTTTCCTACTAACTACACTGTTAATGTGTGTTTTTACTAAAGAGCAAAGCCCATGTGTCATGCTTAGCTTAAAAAACAAACTGTAAAAAGTACCAGCGAAAGGTATTGGGAAGACAAACCTCACGCAACACTCCTCTGACTTTGGGTTGACACGGGTGAGCGATGCTCACCACATCAGAAGTGACAAATGCAAGAAATCTTGCACTTCACCTAAAAATGACAGCTATGATGTATGTAAAGAGGACTGAGCACAGAAAGCTCTTCCATTCTCTCACCTGGGTAGCTTATTTGCATCCCTATGCAGAGTGTTTCTTGGGCCCAGGGTGGTGGGGGCAGGGGGAACACTGCAGCAGAAGGTGAGCAAACCACAGCCTGAAAGGTAAATGGATCTTAATTAAAGTTATGCAGCACTAGGAAATTAATTAGCACCCCCCCCCCCAAAAAAAAAAAAAAGTGTTACAAGCAGCCTCCTGAAATTGGTGAGTCAAACCTCTGGGAGAGGACTCCCTCTGACCCAAGGAATCCATTGTTAAATGCATCATTAAACAACAGAGAGCCAAAGAGACTGTCTGAGAAATTAGTGGCATACAGAGTTGTGCTGAAAAGCCTCGTTAGCATTAGCACACCCGAACCAGGGTACTGGAACCAGAGAGTGAGGATGTTAAGAAATGTAGCAGCCGTCACAGGGTGCTGAGTAAACCTGAGCACAGCCCTTCCTAAAGCTCACCTCCTGTGCCGAAATCTTAGGGTAGAGAAAGGGCTGAAAAGGCTTGAAGCTCTGTGCAAGGGAAGAGGAAATGCAGAACTAGCAGCAAGCAGGCATGAGTATGGGTCACAAAAATGCAGCCCTTTGTGTCTGCACAAATAAATATGTAGGAAAAGAGCATATTCTGTTTCCTGCGAGGAGTAAAGTTTGGGGGAAACTGCCTACGCCAAATCTCTCTCTCTGCTGGAGGCATCAGCAGGGTTCTGACAGGCACGTTAGGAAAACAGATCATACATTTTGTGCATATTCAATGGCCCCTACGGGAGACATCATGTTCTCAGGCTGCCGTTCAGCTTGTGTTTGGCACTTGAACTGTTCTGTGGGCTTCGATAACCCAGGACCTGCACAGATGTTTTGTTCTGAGGGAAAAGACCAGAAGCACATGACCAGAAGCTCTGACTGGCTTTTGAAAGACCCAGACCGGCAGAGCTCAACCAACAAAACTCCTTTGTAATGGAAATGTCGTACCTAGGCATGAAATTAGAAAAGCAATGTGTACAAGCAGATTACAATAAGATTGAAGTCATCCCCAGTATTCCTGCCCCAGCAGAAAAGGATTGCAAAGTTAAGATACCTTTGAGTAGTGAGCTGTCTACCCAATTTAGCTGCCCAAGCAATCAACGACAGATCTTTATGTGCGAAGGCGTTCAGCAGCCCTAACATACAGATCTTCGCAGGGAAACTGAAAGGACTTAATTAATTGCCCCAGATAAACAGAATTAAGTGCAAAACTGAACATAGATCTCTACAGACCACTGCTGACTGAGCTGGATTCTCTCCTTGCACTCGCACCAGTGACCCTAGCGAGGCGTGAAGATTAATGCTGGTACAAAAAGCAAGTGCTTTCCGCTCTCTGTAAAGCACTTGCAGGCTGTCTACTTGAATGTTTCGCCCAGTTTCAATTAGAAATACTATTAGTCTTAACATCCAGCCTCAGCTGGGTGTAGTTTTGCTCTCGCCTGTCCTGCTCCAGAGGAGTCCAAAGTGACACCTTTCTGTCCATACCACTGAGATTTCTGGGAGATGAATTCCACTCCGACTCCAGTTACGCTCCAAACTGACGGGCTCTGTTCCTGTTAGTGGGGTCGCCTGCTCTGAAACCCTCTGGTGTCCTGAACTGGAGGTGATGACTGGTGTCATCACACAAATCACTGGGCAGATGGGAGATGTTGAAGAGTCACCAAGTTCTCTTTGTTCCCAGGAGGAGAAGCGTACACGGCCTCACAGGAGCTTATGAGGGACTTTCAAAGCTGGCCTTGAACATGGGAAGCTTCCCAGGGCACCACAAATGCCAGAGAAACTTCTATCTTCACCTGCTTTGCTACGTGCCACCGCTGCAGTCTGCAAAAGAGACACCAAAGGTTAAAGCCTCTGCCATGAAGGCAAGCAGTAGCGATACACTGAGACACCCCAGAGCACAGGCCCTGAAGATGTGTATGCTGAGACAACACTGAGAGGGACAGCACTCTCCTGATTGACTTCATTCCCTTTCTTACCTGGGCTTCTGTAATCACACAGCAACAGAAGGAAGCTGGCTCCCTTTGGAGAAACACCGCAGCAGCATGGAAGTGGCTAACACCTGTGTTCCACCAACATCTATCTAATAGTTGAAAGGGCACCCCAACCAGGAGTACTTACCCACAAAGCTTAGAGAGCAACACACACAGGGTGATTTGGGCATTCCTAGAAGTTAAAAAGACATGAATTCACTCAGAGCCACGCACAGGGGATGTACCGCGTGGAGCAAGTGCCTTGCCCTCTGCTACCAGACCAATGCCTTTTGACCCAAATAATCTAGAGAAAAATCCCAGGCACGGTCTGGCCAGCAGGTCAGCAGGAAAGGTCTGTCTGATGAGACATCACCTTTGAGAAGACACAGGAAGAAGTGAAACACTGACAGTGAAGAGCCTGCAGTGCACAGGCAGCTCCTGCAGCAGGGGAAGCTGAGAGCAGGTTTTTCAGGATCACGACTTTTGACTAAGGTGCCTAAATTCTGGGCAAATGTCCCTTCAGATGTCTGCTTGGTTCTGGCCTTCTATCTCCCTTCATTCCTGCAGAGAACAGCAATGCTTCCACCGTGTTTCAGTGTGTCGCTGTTCAACATGGTAATCCCACTTCAAGACCTAGGGGTGGAAGGTCTTGCACAAAAAAAGCCTTTATTTTAGAACTAAAAGTAAGGCAAAAGAGGACATCAAATAGCCTGAAGGCTCTGAGAGGATTCAAAGTGATGTAATATGCTCGAGAGAAGCAAATCTCAGACTCAGGGGCAGCAGCTGATCTTGGGCCCTTCACCTCGGTGTGCTGTGCAGCTCCTCGCGTCGTTCCTCGAGCGAGGTCTCTTGGCTCCAGTTTCTCCGCAGCGCATTTCTACGTGGAAGCTAAAGATCATGAAAATCTTCCAGAGGACAACCACGAGATCCAGCCAACATTCCTCCCTTCGATAAATAAACCGGGTTCTAGCATAGGCAGCTCTGTGAATTACTTCAGAGCACATAATAGTCCCTGTATTTGCCTACACAATCGCTGCACTCCCCAGACCTAACTCATTACTGTGCTTAGCGAAGCGCTTTGAACTGCCTCAAGCATGAAAAGCACCACATAAGAACAAATTTTATTCTCATAAAAAGGTATTAAGGCAAGTTAGAGGCACTACTGACGCACATGATGTGTTATAATTGGCAAACGTTCACAAAGGCAAAATCCAGCTTTGTGCATCGAGCTGGAGGGTACCTGTGCGCACACCGAGTCTGTCCGCGCATCCTCTCTTCTGCCCCACAGCGCTGCCAGCTCCCGCTGACAAGCCAAGAGCCGCCACATCCTACACACAGCCCTTGTTCCCCGGGGATGAGGAGCAGCACTTTGCTTGACCTGATTTTAAAGGGAGACGCCAACTCCCTTGGCAAGCATCTGGCATCTTCCAACCACACTGCGGTGTGTCCTCAGCCATCATACCCCTACAGTCATTTTGGTCACCTTGGTGACACAACCCCTCACCCCCAAGGATCACATCTGTCCCCCTGGCCCTGAACTGAAGCCCGTGCCACCCTCTGTTCAACCAGGACCTGCAGCACCATTCATTGGTCCCTTCCTGGAGTTCACACCCAGCTCACCTGCCCTAGCAAGACTTCATTCCTCTCTTCCAAAAAGATCTGTCAGAGCACCACACTTACCTCGGTCTGTGCCGCTCTGCATTATCATTCCCTGTCTGCGACTCTTGCCAAATTTATTTCCAAAAAATAACCTGGGAAATGTAGGGACGCTGTAGGTATAGAACTGAGATAGCCAAAATCTTTCTTAACAGTAAAAGGTAGAACTCCCAACAGCTTCTAGTGACCCAGAAGTCCTGGAAAATAATATTTGAAAGTGCCAGGTCATTCGTCTACACTAAAGTCTTTTTATCAATGCTGTGCTTAAGGATCACAGAATCACAAGGTTGGAAAAGACCTCTGAGATCATCGAGTCCAACCATACCTGTCCTATGCTAAACCATATCCCTGAGCACCTACTACTGTTTAACCCATCTGTTAAACACACCCAGGGTCAGTGACTCAGCCCCCTCCCTGGGCAGCCTGTGCCAGCACCCAATAACCCTTGCAGTGAAGAGCTTTTTCCTGATGTCTGATCTGACCCTGCCCTGGCACAGCTTGAGGCCATTCTCCTCGTCCCATCACCCGTTGCTTGGGCAAAGAGACCAACCCCCATTTCTCTGCACCCTCCTGTCAGGTCATTGTAGGGGGTGATAAGGTCTCCTTCAGCTTCCACTTCTCCAGGATAAAGAAGGATGTTACCAGAGAAGCCAGGAATGTTCTTGGTGTGGGAGGGTAGTGGGCAGAACATTTCTTGGAGGCCCACAAAAAACTGTTGGGTTGTCCCGAGCTAATGTCATGTCCCAGAGGAACATCAGAGTCACCACTTTCTTTCGCTGCTGTAATTACCAGCAATGGCAAGAAATACCTGACATATTAATGGGAATATTGAGAAATAACAAAAACTAATATGGAAACCACAAAGCTATGTGCTCACAGGCACCCATGCCTGCATGTGTGTGCAGTCTGTCCAGTGGGCTCATGGGAGCATCCAAGGTCCTGGCTCACAACCTACATCTAATCCCTGAAACTTTCCACTCTCTCGATTTCCTTCTGTGGAGAGGAAGCCCTGCGACCCATTTTTTAAAGCACACACAGCTCCGTTTTGGCTAGAAAAGACCCAATTTTTCAGGAGGTATGAGCTCAGCTTCTCTTCTGGACTACCCTTTACTCGGAAATGCAGAGATTCAGAAAGCTGCAGAGATGATGTGAGATCATTCTGGAGCCAGCAGGTGATGGAAAGAGCGAGCACAAACCTCTGGTAACCCGATGAGCTCAAGGCAGCCGTGTCGAGGGTAAACATTTCGAGAGCACGTCTGGTGTGTGTGGTGTCTCTGTGGTCGAGCATACAGGCAACACCACTGGAAAGCTCTCATGCCAAGTGTGTGCCAAAAGGTTTTCTCAGTCCAGTTCAGCTCTCCTGGCCGCCCTCCGCTCTTCCCACAAAGCGCTGCTGGAAAAGGAGGAAACTCTTACTTGGGTGCACAAAGATTGGGAGCTTTCTTCCTCCATGCCGTGAGGAACTAACCATTCGATAGGAGTTTACCCCAACAGGTCCAACATGAATTCAGCAGAGCGAGTTCAGTGTTAGTATGTAGGAAGAGACCTGGAGAAGCAACGTGCCCATATAGCTTCAATTTGGGATCTTTCCTGATGGGAGAAATTGAGAACCAAAGAGGTTCCACCAAACCCATTCATCCAGTTACCCGAGCCCTTGGAAAAGGTGATACAGATCAGTCTAACAGCCCAAGCTTCTCCCAGAACAGAACATGACCGTGCAGACACTGCACTTTTGGGAAGCGTCAAGAACCAGACAAATTAGCTTTGTGGCTTTCGTCCGCTGGTTGTGACTTGCTTCTTGAGTACTTGCCTGCTCACTACTAACACCCCACGGTGCAGTTGTGTTTGACATCCCTGTAACAAACCCTGATTTATATGGCCTCACACAATTCCCCCTTCTTTGTGTGGC
Source organism: Hypotaenidia okinawae (assembly GCA_027925045.1). Lineage (NCBI taxonomy): Eukaryota > Metazoa > Chordata > Aves > Gruiformes > Rallidae > Hypotaenidia > Hypotaenidia okinawae. The sequence goes on along the minus strand of BSDF01000012.1, from coordinate 638,562 downwards.
CTTGAGAACGGCAAGGCAGGCATACTAAAACGGAACCTATTTAAATCAGTCGCTACCAAAGTCGCAGACGTCTTCAGAGAGTGTTATCTTTGTGGATCAAACTTCAGTCTTCCTGAATAACTGGGGGTTTTTAATGAAATTAGCTTTCGGGCTTTGGCAGAAGCTAACAAATACTTACTCCAGCAAGTAGGCTTAAAAAAAAAAAAAAAAGGTGAAAGCATGACTGAGATTCCCAAAGAGAGAAAAGAGACAAATCAAATGTGCCACATTGATCACTCAATCATTCAATTACAAGTATTGGAGCAGCTGTCCGGTGAAAGGAACCCACGCTCCCTATTTCACAGCACGTCTCCAAACATCTCTGTGGCTTTTGCACATGGCAACGCAGCAGATGAGCCGTACGCCTTTCTAGCCCCACTGCCCATAGAAAATCCACAAACCACTATCACCGAGGCTCACTAACATAAGACCCCTGTCCCAACACACCCTGTTCTCAAAGCACGGTCAGGATGTAGCACGCTGCTTGCTTTAGGAACGTGGGTTTATTTTTCTTTGGTATGATGCAAACGCCACGATTATGTGCTGCATGTGCCAAACAGGCAGGGCTGGGTGGGGAAAGAGAAGGGAGGCTTCAGCTCAGAAATTATAGTACCTATTTTTGGCTCTCAAAGCCAAGCTGTGCCGCTCCCACTCTGTTCTGATGATCCAACATGTATCATTCTAGATGTCACCAATCCCAGGCAGTCATGACAAGTTTGGGGCGCTGGGCGTCAGCATCCTGGGGGAGGGAAGACAAGCAGCAAGTTTCCTGAAGTCTCTATCATGGTAACTGTCCATTCATTAGTAACGTCGAGGTGAGGTTATTTTTCAAGTCTGAACGTATCATTACGACCCAGGAAACATGTACTGGCTCTTCCTTCTCTGACAACCCCCAACCAGACTGCAATAGGAGGTCCTCTTCTCCAAAACACCTACCTCTTGGGCAACCACGGTGATCTTTTTCAGACCCAGTTTTAAGACCAAACACCATCTTGCTCCCTGCTGCCTGGGGCATGTAGAATACAGCCTAACAAGAGTAAATTCCTGTCCAGAGTCTGTTTTACAGAACTACAGTGTTTCCTGGGGGAGTCACAGTCATTTCACAGCGCTCCAGGTGCTACAGTCCCCACTTCCCTTAGAGATGTGGCCTGCAAGGCCTTTGCTACACACCTGCTTTGCAGGAAGAGCCCTTGACACGCAACCAACCTGCAGCCAGTGTAAGAGAGAGCTAGCTCAGCCCTCCCTCAACAGCCCCCCAGTGACAACTCATTTCCTTTACCAGAACCCCCCAACACTGCAAGCCAAAGTCTCTGCTCCCATCACCCTCAGGAGGTTGGCACAGCCTTCACTTTTCGTGGCTTTGGGAGACGAGCCAAATCCTTTCTTGAAAGGACTCAATGCGGGCACCTTCCTTCACGGCCAACATCGGGCACCTCCAATGGGCAGTACCCTGGCACAGAGCCATGCCAGAGCTCTCCCGGAAAGCAGGCAACCAAAATGTAGCCTGGTAGGTCTTCAGCTCCCCTACCTGCAGGAACACCTTTTCTTCCTTCCACTGCTTTTCTTCGTTACGTTATCCTGCAGTACGCCGTGCTAGCGAGTAATTAGCAACACACACGTAACGGTTCCTCAAAGGATCGGAGCTTTCTTCTTTAGAAATGTACCAGCGAAAGCAGATGATTCCATGTAGACACCGTTGAAAGAAAGGGCCCACTGTATTACAAAAAAGGAAGTAGTTATGTTCTTGATCAAGGAACAAACCGGTCTGGAAAATCACATTCCCTTTTTGCAGCCACGGCACCTTTTTCATCTTGTTCTCTCACAAACATCTGAGGGATATGAGCGGATGTGTCTGAATCCCTCACGCTGAGAAGAGCTTCAAGTAGCGCCGAGAGAAGACAGGCAGCCGTGCACTAAGCTGCAAAGACAGAGTGGGTTCGAACCTGAGCTATCACTCCCCAATCTCAGATGGGGGCTGGCAGAGCTCACCTCCTCTCAGGACCGGCCCCGGCCTTGGGCACTGCCAACCAGACAGCCTGCGAGAGCTCCAGCTCCATTCTTTCATGCAAAGGTTGACCGAAGGAGCACGGCACTGTTTTTATCTAATCATGGTGGAGTTTTGGTATCCATGAGGAAAAAAAAGTCCTGGAACCAGAGTGTATTTCCATGACTGGTGACTACAGAGTGGTATAAAATGTCTGTGCTGCTTCTTTCCACTCCAGCCTGTGCCTTTGAAGTCATGGTAACAGCTTTTGGATTTGAATCCTCTGATGAGACTCCTTGATTTATTAGGTAAAACATCTGGAAAAAATGAAGACTTGTGGCAGCGTAAATCCCCCAGAAGGAGTGGAGAGAGGTTTTCATCTCAACAGTACCCCTGTCAAAAAGCGAGGAAATCCGAGCCCTGGCGACTCGCTTAGCATTGCTGCGAGGCTGAAAAGCTCCAACCCAGAATGGGCCCGTTCACGTTTCACCCACTGGCCCAGAAAACGGGATGTGGACTTGGCGGAGGCTCCGAGCAGAGAGAGGAATGTGTAGCAGCCAACAGCCCTCGGTGCTGGGAGCATGCCACAGCCAGCGAAATGATTTTCATACGCTCTTGCAGCTTGAACATCGGTAGCAACTCTGCCCTTGACATTAATAAGGTAGCTCCAGTTATAAATCACTGCACGCTGTGGGAGCAGCATGACATGTAAAATACCTGCCTCGCTCCTGCAAAGGAAAAAAAAGGCAGCGGTGAGATAGAGATGGGCCAGAAATACACAGTTCAGTTCACCTCCATGGCACTGCTGCGATGAAGAGGGGTGGCAGTGGGACTTTTCTATTCCCCCACTGTCACGGTCTGGGCAAATAAAGGAACATTGGCTTTGGCAGTAGAAGAAAATTACTGGCCTTGGATGGTACCAATCTGTAAGGAATAAAACCTGTGCAGGTAACAAACAAGGAGACATGCGCATTACAAAGCAGGTATCTCCTTTTATTTGGAATCACCCCTGAAGTAAGGTCTGTCCCCCCCATCAAAAAAAAGAGAAGCAGGAACAGCTCGCTGTGCTTTGGAGTTACTGCTAAAACAGCTTCTCCTGCAAACTGTGTGTGCAGAGGCACATGTGTGTGACCACATACGTGTGTGTTGCTGCAGACTCATGTAAAATGTCTGTTAAATGAGGGCGAAGCTGGGAATCACGGGGGTACTTGACTCAGAATTATTTACTCTCTCTGCCTCCTCCATACAACAACCCCTGTTCCAAATTCGCGAGCTCCTGCTTTTGTCCCCAGAGAGCCTGCTTTTGACAGTTATTTTCCCATCTAAATCCCCCTTCCAGCAGTTTGAACCACACAGTTCAAACACCAGACTGAGTGCCAATGTTCTTTTTTGGAGGGGGTGTAGAACCGGTGGAGAAAGGGGGGACGAGGGGGAGTTCGGGGAGTATTTTTTTAATCAGATAAATTATTGCTGGGAAACCAGCCACTTCTCTCCATTCAATTTATACTCTATGGGGAATCCATCTAATACCCCTTCTCGTGGTGTGAAGCAGGACCAGCGAGATGCTGTATCAAACCAGGGAGGAAGGCAAAAGATGGGATGGAGTGCAGGGAACGAGCAAACCGTGGGAGGAAGGAGCTAAGAAAAAAAGCTGTTGGACAAAAAGAAAAGCCGAAGAGACGTGCACACACCTCCTCACACAAGGGAGGAAGGAGAAATGGTTTTGCTCGTTTCTCTGCTGGCAAATTGGAGCAGGCTCAAGCATGCGCAGTGCGGGCTGGGAGCTTGGGGCTGACATAAGGAGCTTCTCACCTGCGGGGAGGTGGCAGAGCGCCAGGCAGGTCTGTGGCTGTGCAGGACCCAGGATCCTACCGGGTGCTGTTTGAGTTTGCTAAATGAGTCCAGCGATTTCACGCCAGTTCCCAGTGGAACTGGGAATGAGCCAGTTCACCCCACCATTGTAATTGGAACTGGTTAATGCTTTGCTGGCCGGCTGCGAGAAGCCAAGGACTGGGAACAGACAGCTCCCAGCACATCAGGTTTCAGACACACTTGCGGGGCAGCATGTCTGGGAAGCGTGCCTTGCTGCCTGAGCATACCTCTTACTCTTGTTTGTATCACCTGAACACCTAAGGCCCCGACCAAGACAAGGCTCCGCTGTGCCGAGGTGCTGTACATACACGTGGTGGGAGATGGGCTGTGTCCTGGAGTGCTCCTAACCTAAACCAGGAAGCCAGTCAGAGGTGGGGAGTGGAAGCAGGTGAACAAAGGAAATGATTCCCCTGTGTTCATCGTGTCTGTGTCCACACCAAAACCAGAACCCGGTGCCCAAGACCAGGCAGCAGCGCTTGCTTCTCTTTCAGTTCACTCCCCAGGTTCCCTGCTCTCACCTGACAGCATGCAGAGTCTTGGCACACTGAGTCTCAGAGACTAAACACAGGTAGGGCTTTTCAAGCATGACAGGGTCCCGTTGCCCGGATGGGTGTCAGGGCGCCGTTTTCTGGCCTTTTGCTCTTCATTTTAACGAAGAGTGAAAAGCTTTAGCAGGAGACCTGGCAGTAAGCTCCGGAGACAAGGAGACTTCTGAGGAAGATTTCCCAGCTTCTGGGAGTGCCTGCAGTACAAATAACAGTGGAAAATAAAGGAATCGACTCAGCAGGAGGCAAAGGGGAACAAGTAGAAGAGTAACTGCTCTGGAAAGTTGCGAGGAGAATCTGACGCACAAAGGAGAAAAGAGGAATAAGGAAAAGGAAAATTCAGCCGTGTGTAGCCTGGGGTTTGGATAGTGTCCTTCTGACAGCCCAGGTGTCAAAAGCCCACCGAGCGCCCATCCTCAGGAAATCAAGCCTTCCCACAGTCTGGTTATCTTTGCCCCAAAGCAAACAAACAAAAAGAGTCTTTTCATTCTGAGCTCATTCCCATCTGCTGCAACAGGGGATGGCTTTTGCCAGTCCCCCCTGATTTTCTATCTCTACATCTAGGCTGTGGGAAGGGGTCACTCCTGATACTCCGTATTCCTTTCCGGGGCAAAATTAATGCTTAAATCAACACCGACGCATGTAATTACCCGCCTCCCCCTTTCCCCCCCCCAGCCCACCTACCAAAGAAACTTATTTTCAGCCCTGGAGTAATCTCTGAGGTTATTACTCGGAATTACAGCTTTCCCTAGAAATGCCAGAGCTACTTGTGGTGGGATGAAGCGAGCCCACTGGTTCTGTAAGCGGCAGGTTATGGGGATTGTTTTAACCTGCAGTGGTTTTTCTCCAGCCAAGGCATCCTCAGAGAAAGAATATTTGTATCATTTTGGCATTTTCCCCTCCTTTCTAGGAAACCGAGAAAGAGTTCTCTCTTCCTCCTCAGATGTTTTTTTTCCTGGTCTTTAGGGTCCCCAAATATACATACTTCATGAAAGCACTGTCTATTTTGGAGGCTTTATCCAGGACTGGATGAGCTCCAGTGGTAGGTGGATTCAAGTTGCTTTGTGCATTTAGTTGTCCCTAAACATCTTTTGGGGAATCTGTTCCAGCTTCTAACCATTTTACATGAAGACTCAGTAATCTCTCCCCTCCCATTCCCCAAGAAAAAAAGAAACACCAAGTCTTCAGCCCTAGATCAAGTGCAGACATCTCCAACATCCCAACCTGGAACACTCTTTCCTATGTTTCTTTTCTCCACCCTTTTTGCATGCCATCAGATCTGCAGCAGTCTCCCTGGCCAAGGAAAGAAATCAGGACATCTGCTTTTTGCCAGTGTTAAATTGCTGTTTAAGCCTCTCCAGAGTTTCTGGAGACTCACCGGCCTGTGGGAGTTTGGGGCTGCTCCATTCTTCCACGGTGGTTATCGTCTTTCATTCCTTTTACACCTGACACCATGTGGTTTATAGAAATCTCTCCAGGCTCACTAAACTGTGGAAGTAAGCCTCCTCATTCTGTTTGCTTTATTTTCCTGCTCCTCTTCATGCCTTTCCTGGCTCTAAAGCTAAGCAACCAAATCCCCCTGGGTTTGCTGTCGAGCGAAAGGCAGATAGAAACGTCAGGAAAAAAGGGTCCTGCCCGAGCATGAAAGAAAAGGAAGGAGCAGTGCTGAGCCGTCTGACAGGGGAAGATCCCGGCTCACTTCACTCTTGGGCTCCTACAAACACAGAGCGTGAGGAAAGGACAAGAAAACCCAGGATTTATATAGCCAGGGATATGCCTCCCTTCAAGAAACAGCTCCCATACCTCTTCTTGGGGGCAGCTAGGTGGGTTTGGAGGGTTGTCAATGCCCTGACAGACACCGGGGTTTTCTTCCCGTTTCCCTTGCGACCGTCCCCTTGGTGCACCCATGGGTGCAGATGCAGCAGGCAAGACAGACAGCCTGGCTACCCGCACTTCTCGCAGAAGGCCGATGCGCCCCGCTGCTCTTCACTGTCACTCTGCTGACAGAGTGTGTGCGGCAACAAGCGGATCCCTGAGAAGCAGAAATATCCAACCTGGGTTACTAGGGAATCAGATCCCACAGATCAACTTTCCCCCTGCCCTTCCCTGCTCACTTCCACATCCCATATATGGTTGGCAGCGCACGCTCCTTGGGAGCAGGCAGCCAGCTGCTGCTCCAAGTGGATGGGTGCCTGAGGTTTCTTCCACCAGAGAGACTCGACTTCAGCTCCAGACCTTCCGGTAACCAGTGGGAATCTTGTCCCAGTGAAATTACAGCTCTGATTGACTGGCAGTTTCAGAAGTAATTCAAGGGGAGGGAGGAATGACAGAAAACCAGTAGGATGCTCCTTTGGAAACCAAGAGTAAAACGTTAGTGTAAAGGGGTGGAAATCTTGTTTTCATAGCCCAAAAATTCCGTGATGCTGGAAAACATCCCCCCCCATCCCAATTCACAACACAAGTTCAAACATGAACAGCTTCTGCTGGGAATAGCTGACTATGCCAGAATATGAGAGGTGCTGTTCCAACACTGTCCTCCCCTCCCCGGATTATTGCATTTCAGCCTGGAAAATGAAAGTTGCTCGGTGTTTACTAACCGTTCTGCTCCTTTCTACTCTGCAAGGACCTCTGCGGGAGAGCCAGATCTCTGCTGTTTACAAGCCCATCTGCTTCCGTTGCTTTTCTTCACCTGAAGTCAGAATGCTCCGCTCCAGATATCACCCAGGGCTGTGTTGAGAACTGCAGAGAGCAAACGAGGATATCAGGTGGTAAAGGCAGGAGTGTGAGAAGAATACAAATCTGTTCTCATCTCTATAGCCCTAAAAATAATAATAATAATAGTAATAGTAAAAAATAGTAAGATGAAAGAGGAAATTCCAAAAAGCCAATGCTGGTTTCAGCAGTACAATCATTCCAAGGAGAGTTTTTTCCCACATTTTCATGGGAATTTCAACATTTAGAACCAGAATGGAAAAAGTCTGAGTGCTGCAATGACTCCTTCCCTGAAATGACACTGCTCCCTCTGGTCTCTGCATTTTAAAGTCGCCACAGGTAGAGCTACAAGCCTCTACTTTGCCCAAACCTGTACTGCTGCCGCGAGCTGTTCAATGGAGAGCTCTCCATGTAGTTTGACTCAAGGCCACTTTTCTGGAGGTAAGGGGGGACCCTGGGGAGCCAGAAAGACTTTGGAAACATCCGTCTATTCCCAATGTCCTCATGGGGTGCCCAGACACCAACTCCAGAGCCAGAGCTGCCGTCCGTAGGGCCTGAGCCCACACGCGTGGCTGCCGGAAGGGCCAGACTCTGCTCTCTGGAGTTTTGTGCATTGAAACACTCTCCGTAGCCCCGTACGCTGGTTGCCGGCTCCGCGTGCTGTGCGACGTGCCTGGGCAGGCTGCTGCAGGCATCCTGCAAGAGGCAGCTACGCTCCCAGACGCTGGTGCAGATGGAGTGAATACCCACGGGACCCAGGTCTCTGTTGTGCCACAGCCACTTTGCGGGGCTCAGCATCTGGAAAAGGGCTGCTTCGCTACGCCTGGGGGTGCCTCAGTTGATGGGGATCTGCAGGCTGGGACAGCCGCTCTTTGCTCCCAGCTGCAGCCTTCCAGTCCGCAGTGATGGTGCCTGGCTCGGAAGAGAAAACAGAAATTGCTGCTGTTTCTGACCCTTCTGAGAGCTTGTGAGAATCAGAGCAGCCCAAGAGCGGAGCTGAGCTGCCTCCAACCAGGACACACTGGTGACCCAAGTATCTTTGCTCCAGCCCTTGCTGTGTTTTACACCTTGAGGTGCCAATTCAGGCCAAGAACTGGCTAAAGAAAGGGAAGAGCAGCAGTTGGGACAGTCTCTGCACTGTGCTGTCAGCTTTAAGAGGGTCAGCCCTCCACAGTGGCAGAGCAGAGGTGGCATTTTACAGAGCATACACTAGAAGTTCCCACCTTGTGTACGGACAAAGAGGAGGAGCAGATAAGTACGGGAAGGTGGAGGGGTTGCAGGATCTCTGGGAGCAATAGCCCACTGCACACTCCTTCTAACCATCCCTCTGTGCTGGCGGATCACAGTTTATTTGCTGCACCAGTCCAGGACCAGAAATTTGCCCTGTTTAGAGAGGAAAACAACATCCCAGTTGGCAGCTTCCTGACTCTGCCCTACCAGCTGAGCACAACTCGACAGATCACATCCTAGGTCTTGAGGCAATTGAGAAAGGAGGGAAGGGAGGACCTTGCTAAGGCAGCTGCTCTGCTTGGTCACACAACCTGCAGAGGATGCCTCTGCAACACCAATATCCCTTCCCCAAGGGATGTGTGAGCTTGGACTGCTTCTTTTTGAGAACTTCAGGGTCACTGAGCCCAGATCTGAAGACCTCAGACCTGCTCAGTGGTGGTTCAGCTTGCATGGCTTACACCTCTCTCTGCGCCTCTGAGAACTCCAAGTCCTTCATTCCCAAACTCCGGTGGAGCTCAGCTCCTCGGTGGGCACTAAAGCAAACTGCTTGGTTTACAGAGACACTGACATTGGTGCCAGCAAGGTGCTGGGATATTCCGAAAACGTTCCCACTAAGTGGGTAAGAGGAGAAAGACTGAAATTAAGGCTTTGTAAAACATTCCCATCTCATTAACTCCCAAGGAATCTTCTCTTTCAGCCTGACTGTTCCTTGACATATAACATCCAGGCAGAAAACAGTGCCATCAGCAAAGCTGCTGCTCTCAGGGCCTGGACTGAGACCTCTCGAGCACACACATGCTCTTCATTAACGCTAATCCAGGAGCAGAAATGATCCAAGAGCAAAACCTCCGAGAGGATTAAGTACACAGACACCGCCTCTTAACGCTGTGATGCAGGGAGGGATCCAACCTGAACCTCCTCCAAAACACACAGTCAGATCTGGTTGCTCTGGTTTGGACCCGACTCTGACATGATGGAAAGCGGTTCAGCGAAGATTCCGGAAGAGAAGAGCAGAAAGAAAGGAGAACAGTCCACTCCCTCTTCCCCTGTCCCAAAAAAAGCAGCCGTGTTTCACTTCGTGCACAACAAACTCCTCTCCCTTCCCTCACTCCGGGGTTACGTTGTTCGCTTTCCTGCAAATTGTTTCCACATTCTGTATAAATAACCCCAGTGCCAGCGAGGGGAGGGGGAGAACGCAGGGGCGCGCGGAGAAGGGCTGGGAGGAAACCAAATGGCTTTGTTACTCTTGAAAAAGAAGGTGGAGGATGCCGAGAAGCAGTTTGGAGCTGGAGCCTTGGCAGCTCGAGCAGAGAGTTGCTATCGAGCTTGTGTTCAGACCTGGAGGAAGAAGAGTAAACAAGGGGGAGATTATATATAATTATAGACAATCATGTTGCCGGGGATAAACAGGAATCAAAAGCACGGAGGCACTGAAGTCTGGCACATCCCCAAGCACAGAACAGAAGCCAGCCAGCGAGAGGCAATGCGGCTGGAAAGTGCTTCCCTTTGGGCCTGTTTTCAGTTAGCTCAGGAGCTGGGGGTTTTTTCCTCTCTCCTTGGCTTGAGGCATTGCCCCATAAAGAGAGGAGCCCGTCCAATGGGAAACAGAAGCCAAACTGAAGTCAGCAGAATCCCTGTCTGCGACATTAACAGATTACTCTGGGAGGCACATCAGAAACATTTGGAAAAGATACAGCCCGCTTAGGTCAGCAAAAACAACAACAACAGGAATCCCTGAACCAAAACGGCTTCAGAAATGCTCCCTGTCTGCCTGCGTGACCTGCGGGAAGACTCTCTCCAGGGGATGCTGGGGCTAAGGGTGGCATTTGGGTCCTGCTCGCAGCTCCCACAGGTCTGGGGTTCGTGACAAAAAGGTGTTGGGGCCCCTCAGCTGCCTCACCTTCCCCCAGCATGTGTGGCACTGAGCCCGTCGGGGAGAGCCGTCCGTTTGGTGGGTCCCTCTCCTTGATTTGCGGATGGATGAGCAGTCAGCCTGTGTGGTGGGACAGCCCCGCGCTCCGTCCCGCCTGCCCCTGCATCTGCACAGGGAATGAACAGAAACCGGAGAGTGGTGGAACCCTCTCTCCGCATCCCGCACCTTGGGAAGGGGAGGTGTGGGAGGCTTTGTCACGCAGTGTGACAGCGGTCCCACTGCCACCTGCCCGCTTTGGCAGGGGAGCAGCGGGGGCAAAGCAACAGGGTGCTGGGCTTGTTCAGCCTCACTGCCAGAATGGCGCTCCCTCGGCAGAGCAGCCAGAGCTTTGCTTTTGCAGATCGTAGGACTATTGTAGGCAGCAGTGATGACTCTGGCCGTAGTCAAACAGGTTCTGATGCCACCAGTGCTATGGACAAGCCCAGAGATGTTGAGCTGCCTCCCCAAGTGCCTAAAGGTGCCCTGCAAAGGGGTCAGGAGGAGAAAATGATGAAGAAACAAAGCCATGAAGCACAGCTAAAACAAAGGCAGATGTCCCCTAAGGGCTGGGTTGGGTTTTTTTTACAGAAGGACCCGGGGGATTTTATAAAAGAAAAAACGTCTCATTTGTCCTTCTTTTCCTTTCCTTGGAGGCTCCAGAGAGTTAGAGGAAAAGCGACGCACAAAGGACAGGAGCCTCAGACAGTGACAGGAGGAGGACTGTTCAGCAAGGCAGTGTACAAAGCTCTCACCCAGGCGCTGTTCAAAACGCAAATTGCTCACTGCCCACGGAATTCTTAAGCCATTTTCCTGACCCCTCAGCTGGGCTTCATTGAGAATGTAAGCAGGTATTTCAAAGCAAAAAAGCAGAGAGAAAACATAAATAAATAAATAAATCTAAAAGAAAGCAGACCTGTGTTCAGAATCGGTGTAACAGCACTGGAAGCAGGGCATGCGTGCTGGCTCCTCTCCCTTGCAGTACAGGTGCTCTACACTCTTCTAAGGAAAGAAAACAGATTTTCGAAGGGCAATGCCATTTGCTGTAGGAGAACAGCGTCACAGTTTGGTGAATGAGATCACCTGGCTATCTGGCTACGGTGTGGCGCTATTTCCTGGGGATTTATTGTTATGGGTGGGTTTTCCACCAGGATTTCTTACACCGACAAATCTTCCACCAGCACTGGGTACCCACCTCTGCACATGTCTGTATGTGTAGGAGCCAGATCTCTTGACTGGCCATGGAGAAACTGTCCGGGTATCACAGATATAAATCAGGTAAGGTAAACCTCAAGCCACGTTCATCTCAAAACTACTGGAAATAGATCAGGAAGAGCAAGCAGAGGAGGGAATGGGATTGGAGAAAAAAAGACAGTAATGGGTTAAAAAAGGCATTTGGAATCCAAGTCTTATCTGCTATAAATTCACATCCACAGGTAATATTTAAGCAATCCACTCCCACGCCACATTACAGCAGCTATTTCCAAATACCCCAGACGTTAGTGTACAGACCCAAGAACAAAAGCAAGATAAGAGAACAATATCAAAAATAAGCTGCCCGAAACCTTTAAACACGTGCCTGTGTGCCACGCCAGCCAGAAACAGTGTCAGGAATTTGGCAATACAGAGAGAGTACAAGGGAGCCAGACTGACAGATCTGGACACATTACATCTGCTTTGCTTTCTCTTTCATTTCTAGAGGGGAGAAGGATACAGAGTGCTCAGCCCAGTGTCCTGTCAGAAATGAAATGAGGTTACCAGTCTCCTGCAAGCACAGGAGAACATCAATCACAAAACCCTCAGAAAGGCATAAACCAGAGGGTTTTCTCGGCATTATTAGAAAATGAGAATTAAAAGTTTATCAAGATGGAAAGAGAAGATCCTCAAGGGAGAATGGATTTTAGAAGCAATCAGCAAATCCTTCTCTAGGTAGCTCGGTGTGACTTGCGAGGCAGTGAGAGAAATTAGAAGAGCTGGTACCTGAAGAGAAGCACGCAGTGAGCGTTCCCAGCAGGCAGCTGAAAAAAAGCCCTCGGTGGGATGAGTGTCGATCCCTTCTCAGCTCTTCCCGCTTTCCTGAAGCAAAGGGGAAAAAATAGAGGCGGGGGAAGAAAAGAGAAAGAGCATGACGTTTGCATTGCTGCTTATTTCTGCCTTGTGAAACACACCTGGACATGCTGGAGGAAAGGTTTCCATGGGCTTGCTGGAAAATCTCTGCAGGTGGGCATGTTTGTTGGCCGCCTTGGCTTAGGTCAGGCCTAAGGCAGGAATATCAGACTGACGCATCGGTACGGAGGTGCATGCCCAGGGATGGAATGGCAGCTGCTGAAGGCCAGCAGAGACGAAACCCAACTGCATTTCAGTTCTGGTTATCCCATTTTGTATACTGGAACTTGGCCATGACTAAAGCGTTTCTTTATTCCAAGTCTGCCTGGCTGCCGAAGTGATGCTCTGGAGTGCTGCCTGCAAGTTCAACAATTGAAGGGACATGGAGCAGTGAGACTTTTCCTCCCAGCTCCTCATGTTCCTCACCCTAGCGACCACAATCATTTCCTACAATGTCCAGGAGAACTTCTCACAGGTCAGCATTAAGACCGCTACCAAGAGAGAGATTTGGGGAAACAGCTGCACCCATCATCAGCATTCCCTTGATCACCAGCAACCTCCTCAGAGTCATCACCACACGGATGAAAATGCCACTGAGAAAATGCACTGCCCAGTTTTGTTGCTCCTCGTGCCTCTGTCCTTGCTGTCATCCCTTGCACAGCCACTTTGGAAAGAAATATTTCCATTGCTTATGAAATAACTCACGGAGATGGATGGGAGCAGCCCTCCAGGCCAGAGCTGCTGGGCACAGGCACTTCCCAGCGTGCTGCCCAGAATGGATGCACCAGCGGGAACTCAGTATCTTATTTCATGCTAAAACCCCCCAACCTGCTTCAAGCTTCTGAAGGTCTATTGTACACTGTGGCACGATGAAACTCAGCACATTAGGCCTCTTTACAATTAATAGCATGTTATGGATTCTTTTCCTCCAGAAAAACTTCAATGAACACCTTTTGTTTAAATCTTTTGTTGTAAATATTGACTGGGCACTGAAAGGCCAAACCCCAAAATAGGCGACCGGAGGATTTTACACCAAGTTCTGATTTCTGTGCTGAAACAAGTATTTCCAAAAAGTAAGAACCATTCTGCTGGCCAGTGATCGTTAGCAGGAAGGCAACCCTGAAGGTTCATTTTTAATTAGCCTAGGGAAATGTATGCAAATGTACATTCACACTTCAGGTGAAGATGACTCCTCCCCAGAATAAAAATGAAGTTACAGAAAAGCAGCAAGTGACAGTATTCTGCTCGTAGCACATAATAAAAAAGGATTGATAAAGTCAATTAATCACCAGGGTTCCCAAAATTTCCAGAAAAAAGCCTCCCATAACACCACACTTGAAGAGCTGTGACATCCAAGCCGAAGGGACATCGCTCCCTGAGTTTACTATTAAACTGCTTTCTCAAAGAGAAGATCCGCTGATCCAGCTGACTCAAACCCATGAGATTTTATAACTGATGTGACACGAATGTATCGCTGCTTAAAACCTGTATTTGTACAGCAGGTTCTTTCAAGTATCAGGTCACCTCCCAGATACCAGCCATACCATGTGCCTTTCACTCTCTGGATTGGAGGGGCCTGGGAAGGGAGATGAAGGAGGTGTGGGAGGAAGGGCATTGAGATGCACAGAAGGAAGGCAAAGAGAAAGATCAATTAACGAGAGAAAACAAATACAAATGCAGTCCCTAAAGTTAACACCCTTGGTTGCAGGAGCCCGATCAATAGGTGCTAGCGATGGCACAGGGTGGGATGCAGCACTGTTCAGCAGGAGCACAACCAGGGTTACAGCGGACAGGACTGAACAGAAAGTCCCCAGCTTACAACAGAGCAGCTTGAAGGTGAAGGATTTCATTGTTGAAGGTGATAAAATCACACGTGGTGTGCTGCAAAACAAGGGCTGGAGCTCTGTGCACAGAAAGGGAGGTGGTGGGAGGTTTCTCCTCCTCTCCTTCCCCTGGAAATCAGCAGAGAAGCTCTTGAGGTGGGTGACAGGTTACTCTTGCCTGACACAGGGCAGACGGAGCCACTGCTTGTAAACCCAAGCTCCCACCTTTAGCAGTGCTGCCACGCAGCAGTGTCTCCCATGGGCAGATATCGCAGCACAGGAAAAAGTAAAGGGCTGTGACCTAAGGAGACAGGATCCCACAGGATGTGTGTGTGTGTGTGTGAGTAAATCAGACACGGCACCTTCCCCTGCTCATGCTTCCTTCAACCAGTTAGGGAATCGAAGTTAGGGAAGCTTAAGTGGTTAAGGAGCTCTCTGATGAGGGTCACACCAGCATGGGCCCATGGTGAACAAGCTGCCAGGACAGCTGCAGTCTTTGCTGTCCAAAATAACTGTCCAAAATGCTGTTGCACAGGTAGAACAGCCACCCAGCAAGAGCCCGACCTTCACTGCCTGTAACTCGCACCCATTTTGCCACAGAAGCTTTGCGAAAGGGTTCGGTAAGGGCAGGTGGGTATCGTCTCTTTCAGCCTCGCAGAGAGGTTCGGTCTGGCTGCTGCCCCCAGTCAGGCTGCTTGACATGCAGGAAAGACTCGGCAGCAGGAACGTGAAAGCAACAGGAAAATCAAAGCCTGAGACTAAACTAGCAATTAGACCAGCCTCAGAATATATTTAAGTCAAATCAATCCATACCAGAATTTCAGTCACGGTGCGCCTGTGCCCACACTTTCCCTCCCTCCCCCTCCTTCCCCCTCCCGCAACCCAGGGCTGAGATCCAGCACTACTCTCTGCTTCATCAGAATATGCAAGAAGTGTAGTGACAACCCGTCTCCTAAGATGCTTTATCAGTTTTGCAAAGTCCCAGCTCACCCTCCTCTCGTGGATCTATTTACATATCGATGTATTTATTCGACTCCCTCCACCAGGCATGCCCCATGAGATTAAACCATTTTATTTACAAAGACATTGGGGCTGCAGCTCCTAACAATTAAGTCAGCCAAGATATAACTTCACACACGCTTTCAGATTGATGTGCGAACAGACAAATCGGCCTCATCAGCGATTCGGGAGCAGCCAGAGGGGAGGACTGGTAAAACCCCATCTATAGAAACCAGTCAATAGCTGCTGTAACTGGAAAAAATGAATTGGGGTGGTGGGAGGCACAAATATGCAGAAGGGAAAGATAATGAGCCAGCAGATGGAGTGACGGATAAAACCTGGAGAGGCAACGTTGCTGGCAAGGCTCACCTTCAAAGGTTGGTTCTTCAGAGTCATTTGTGCTTCACAGGACATCGCCGGCTCCCAGGAGTTGCCCCTACACTCCATCTCACCCAGCCAAGACCCCTGATAAAAAAAGAGCAAAGCTGTTCCTCACCAAGGGGTATGCTTGGATGTTTCCGGGGAAGAGCCATCGAGGTGCCGTTCGTACGCTGAGGTGCCAGGCCGTGGAATGGCAGGGGGCACATGGTCGCAGGGGAACAGGACACTAGGGTCTGCGTGGAGCCCCGCAATTCCTACCCTGACCCCCTGTAGCCATCACACCTAAACCCAGCTCTGGATCAGAGTTACAATAGCTTTAATCCAAACGCAGGGCCAGCTGCAGGGCTCGGCGACAGACACCTTCAGGTGTACAGATCCACAGCACATGTCCCCGCTGGTTTCTCCACCTCCCACCAGACAAAGCCTGTCCATCAGAGCATCTTAGGCTTCCTCAAGCACGAGAGCTGAAAGGTCCCCTGCGTATTCCGACCGGTACAAACCCGTCACGCTCTCGCCTCTTCCCGGCAGCCATCTCGCCCGGCGCCAGTGTTCCTTTCAGCATCCCTGACATTTCAAAGTTCTATTTAGAGACCTGGATGGGAATTTCATGTTGGAGTTTTCGTCTGAACGCCGTGACATAAATGTTCTGTAGCACCTGCCTGCGGGTCTATCGGCGCATAGCAAGCCCGTGCCATTGCCTTTAATTGAGCAGGCAGAGGCAGCCCAAGGGAGGAGTGCTAAATACTACTCTAACCATCTGAGAAGTCGGCACTTGTCTCCCTATTAATTTTCACCCCGATCTTTTGCATAGCGCTATCGCCAGGCTAATTAATCAGAGGTGCAAGCTGGAGTGTTAATTGCGACAATGAATCATTTTTTTTCCCTTGGTCTGTGCCTGGCCATCGCTGGCCTGTAGGAACACAGCCACTCCCATTACTTCTGTAATTATTATAAATATAAAGCCAGCAACAAGCACTACGCTTGGTAGGCATTAAAAAAGAGCTGGTATTTGGCCCGGAGCGTTACCAATCTGGTTCGGGTTCAGGGAAGTGATGAATATATTTCACTGACAGGTGGAAAATGCACTTCCTGCATCATTTTCATTCAGGGAATGTTATGAAGGTGTTAGGTAAAGCGAAAGTTTTAGGAATTCAGTGTCTGCAGCTCTCCTGGGCTGCTTCAGAGGGTCTTGGCCCATCAGGACCTCCGAGGCACATGGCAGTCTCCAGTTCACACTGCCCAGAAAAATTAGACAAGGCAGGGTGACTCAAATGATGAAGGCTGGCGGAGGGAAAGCTATGTAACCTCTGTGCCTCCAGGCTCGGGCTCAGCTTGAGGAAGATCAACTGGAAGTCACATCGTTTGAATGAAAAGAAGGGAGCAGACAATGCCACTGTAACCTTTGGTGAAGGGGACTGGGGGCCATCTGCCCCAGTGCTGGGTGAGACAAGACCTCCTCCTGGCACGGGAATGGAAATGGAAACATGTCTCAAGGTACCATGTGAGGGGTAAGAGAACCCGCTGACGGTGCTGTTCTGAGCGATGATTAGATTATAAATGAATTAAATGCCTAAGGTGCATTAGGCATCCTTCCCAGGCCAAACCACCTGCATGCTCACTGCCTGGCTGTGATGTGGGGTTGGCAGGTTCGGGCGAATGGTTCAGGACTAATTTTCAGCATCAGGCTGGCAGGATGCACTCCAGGCAGAGGCTTCTGCTGCTGGGGGAGGCAAAGCCAGAGGTACGAAAAATGTAGCTTTTTAGGGGAAAAGCAAAAGCTAAAATTTTAACAACTACAAAACCACAATTTGTCATCCAAGCTACGGTAAATATTGCCTTTCCCTTGCCAGCACAGGGGCTGGGGAGAAGAAGTAGCGGATGAAGGAGAGCTCAAGGTGAGTGCCCGTTATTTACTGCTGCCGATGAATAAGCAAACCCCCACATTGTGTTTTCCTACAAGATGGCAAAAGCTCTGGACTGCTGAACAGGCTGGTTAGTTGTTATTTCTTTCCCCCTCCTGGGGTGCATTTTACATGTTGCTCCAGCGGAACGCGGTAGCACTATTAATTGTTCACAAACACATAAAACACACCGCATTCTCCTCCGCCACCGCTGCAGCCCCAGCAGATCAAATGGGGCAGAGCTGGAAAAGTCACCTACCAAGATAGAGGTTGGGAGAATAATGCAAAAAAGATCCAAAAGGATTTATGTTGTTCATAAAATAAAGAAAGAAATCTATATAATACACTTCTCTCCGCCGGTTGAAAAGCATTGGCTTGTTTGAGCTTCCTAGGGAAGTGGGAGCATTGAAGAGAAATTGGCAGGCTCCAATCTGGCTGCTTTTCCTTATTATGAGAAAATACACTCTCGCCTCCTCGTCGGAGGGCATGAATTCTTCATCTCACATTGCGTTTGCAGGGAAGCATGAAATGTATCCTGAACACTGGTCTTGGGCCACACTTGTCAATGTCAGAACAAGGAGGGCAGTGAGACATGCAGCGAGAATGAGGACGCGATGAAAGTGGGGGAGCGGGTGGCCGTTCCTGTTCCAAGGCCCCGACTGGGGCGCTGCATTCACCAGAGCCATGGTGTCTGAAAGGAGAACCCGAGGCACGTATTTCCTCCGAGATGCTCGGGGGCCCCGCTCTGTGAGCCGTGGTCCCTGTGGGAACCTCCCGCCTCCCTCTCTGTGAATGTTCCCCCGCTGCCGCTGAATCACCAGATAATCTGGAGCCCCGTGGGAAGGGAATTAAAGGGCGGTTATCACACCGCCGCGTTCTGCTCACTTTATTTGTTTTAAATGACCATGAAAGCAAAAGTGGGGAAAAGAAAACACACAAGTGGAAACTTAATTGAGCTGCTGAGATGTCTTTAAAGGAGTATTATGGGCTGCATTATGATGCCTTGGCTCCCACTGGTGGCATTTGCTCACATGAGTGGGTATCTGATTAGGCAGAGGACAGCCAAAGATACTCAGCTCTGGGGACTTTGAGAAGACAGCATCCTCCAAAAATGGCCAGGATGCGACCAGGCTGCAGGCACCTACTGTCATCAAGGCTTACAAGGGCTTGAGTCCTTGTTTCAGGTCAAGGTTTCTTGTTCAAGGTTTCTGGCCAAGGCCAGAAGGGCGGTTGGCCCACCCTGGGAGGAAAAGCTGTATCCCGTCTGCCCTGGCTGCCTTCTCCCCGCAGAGCTCCAGTTCTGGGCAGGAGGAAGGGGGACCCCACTCCACTTTCTTCCTGAGCACTGCAATGCAAAGGGCCCTCAGGCACCAAGTGACAAAAACAGCTGAAGCCACAAAGTGCCCTTGGTTAGATGTTGAGTTTGAGTAGAGGTATGGGAAGAGGGGCCACAGAGCCAAAGGAGGATGTGTGGGCAGAAGAGCACATAACAGAGCTGGGTGGCAGCCAGACTGGGAGTGGAGAGCAACCCAAAGGGACAACAACATCACAGGAACAAGAGGAAACTTCCCTCAGAGGTGGGTCGTCCATAAAAGACCAAAACGTGGGGAGAAGACTCCAGAAGAGAAGAGGGGGAACCACCCTCACCGACTGGCCAGAGCTTGAATCTCGGAGATGGGGAGCAAAGAGAAGCCGAAATGTGGAAAGGCAGGTATCACAATTCAGCACAACCCGAGCCACCCACACCTGAGGGAGAAGACAGGGCGGGACTATGTGGGAAAAGGGGGCTCGGGAGATCTGCTGTGGGAGCCCAGGGATCTGTCTGGGAACCTGCAGGACCTGCTGGAGCAGCTGCACATGGGCCAGTCTCCCAGTAGAACAGAACTTGCCTCTGGCTTGTTACACCTTGATTTTATTATGAGTCCAACACAAACTGAAGTAAATAAAAACGTGTTCCTCTCTGCTAGATCATGAAATCCTCTAAACTGCAGGAAACTTGATCAAAAACCCTTCAGGAAGGATCCCTGCATTTTTACCTGTTAAATTCTGAGTCCTGTGCAAAGCTGAAGAAAGGCATGTGGGAGGGGGAGAGCTGAGCTCCTCTTCCCAGCCGTGTGCACCCCTCTTACACTGTCCAGGCACAGTGTAAGATGGGCACACACGGGGTCCACAGCTCCTTCCTGATCCATTCATGAAATGCTGTGTCCTACCACAGCCCTGGGAATGATGAAGTCCCTCACCATCTGTTCTGTGGATCCAAGAGCAGTTTTCAGTAAGGCCTGTGTCCTACTCGGCTCCTCCTGCCCCCACCCTCCATGTCCCAGATCTTTTCATGGGTGCCTTCCATCCAAAGGATCTCCCAGGAGCCCAGTGGTCTGAAATCCAGACAGATAACAAGGGTGAGGTGGGGGGTACACATCCTATTTTGGCCAGGAAGATAATGAAAAAGAGGAGGAAGGGGGTGATGAAGACTTTCCTCAGCACCTCCTGATTCACCAGGTCTCCCTAGGTCAGCACTTTCCAGGTATTGCTGCACTGCCAGATGAGGATCTGGCATCTGCCAGGGGACAAATAAAGCCAACAAAGTTCTTATTTCTGGCTATAAAAATAATAATGGAAAGCAGACAGATGGGGGACAGGCTGCCCAAAGCTCTCCCAGCTTGCACTGAGCTGAACATAGGAGCTACCTGCAGTTGCTCTCCCTTCCCATTTTCTCCCGTCTGTATGTGATGAGCAATAGGCCTGAAATTAAGCATTTGGATGATACTTGCTGGATGATATCCTTGCAGTCAGAAGTATTCCTCAATTCCTGTCAAAGGGACTCTCTTTTCTTTATTTTGTGTGACCTTTTCCTGCTGGCAGTGTCAGAGCTCCCTGGCTGCAGCCCTTCTTCAGAGTCTGTTGAGCTGGGCAAGTCCCACCGTGAGTTCAGAACCCAAGACCCAGGGGTCTGCAAAGCAGAGCAGCAGAAATGTCCCCCTGAAGGCCAAGTCACCTTCTTTTCCAACTGTTCTGCCTCCAGCTCTTCAAGGGGACAGCTCCTGTTACCATGTCAAAGACTGCCCTGCTTCCTGCTTTCAGGTCCTGTGTAGCTAAGCATCAAGCAGGTGGGGGATGTTTGGCTGGGGTGCTCCAAGCAGTTTCGAGTTTCAGAGACACACTTCTGTAAGATCTGCTGCACAGCTACCATCAGAAGAGCTGCCCTTGTCCCCACCAGCAACAGGGACACTTCTCCACTTAGAAAGCTCTGCAGGAGCAGGTCCTGCCCCACCAACGCCTCGTCACGTTGGGGGATAGCTGCTTTGAGTCGAAATTTAGAGGGTGAAGGGGATAAACAATTCCCTGGGTTGGCAACGCTCATAGCCTGGGATCTAAATGAGCTCCTGGGCTGCACCCTTTTGAGGCCCTGAACCACTCTCCAAACCTGAGGCAGGGCAGAGATGTCTTCCCGGCTGTGAGAGACTCCCTCAGTCTCAGTGCCAGCCCGAGTGCTGCAGAACAGGCCCTGCAATGCTGCACGTGCACTGACACGTGCCTGTAGACAACTTGCCTGGCTCTGGACAAGCCTGCAGACCCACCTCACTTGGTGGCAACCAGAGCAGCCCCGTTCTCCACCAAGAACCAGGTCAGTAAGTGAAAAGAACCATTCAAAAACTCATAAAGCCAGGGACAAAAGCTCTTCCAAAACAATAATGCCTTCGGCCCAGAAAGGGCTGCAACCTGCACAGGAAAACGTTCTGCTGGACCTTGGAAGGCAAAAGAAGAGTTAATTGCTGATCTAAAATCCAGCGAGTTGCCTAGATATCCCTGGGCACTGCCTGGTTACGCTCACGAAACAGCCTGGCAGCGGGCAGTGACGCACACACCTATGCATTTTACATTGCTGGAGTAATGGACTGGGAATATCTATTTAAGGTGGGAAGCATTTCTGGAACCCCGCTCCTCTTCAGAGGTGCATTTACTGGATGTTCCAACAGACACAATTCAATAAACACACAGCGATATTACGCTGGGTAAAGAGAGCTGGGATAAAAGAAGAATGAAACGCCCATTACTGTTTTATTTGCTATTTTTATCAATGATCTAAATGAGGCTGTACAAATCCTTGTTGTGGCAAAGTCTGCAGATGCCAACAGGATCGGTGGTGGGGAAACAAGAAGCAGGATGGGCCTATCAATACACAGCGATCTAGAGTAACTGAGAGCTGGCCACGCTCCAGTGAAACACGATTTAAAAAGTCAAATGCAAGGTAAGAGGCTGGAAACCAGCAGTGCAACTTACATTTACAGGGTGGTGCCTTGGGAAGGAGTTGCTTGGAAAAGGACTTGGAGGCCATCACAGGGACCATCTGGAGCCCTAGCTGCACTGCAAGCTGCTGGGAACGGACTCCTTCGAGCCCTCGGTGTTTAGAAAGGGCCATCCCAGCCCCCAGCAGGATGTGTTCCTTCTCCTACGCAGCTCCAGCACCAATCTGCTGGAAACCCGTGTCCAGGCCATGTTCCTGCTGCATGGAGAAAGAGAAAATACACAATCAATTCAGGCAAAGCCAAAAAATGACCCGAGGTGCCCAAGCCTGTCGGTTTATCAAAGATGTGACTGCAAAGGGATCTGATTACTGCTACAAGGGATGGAATTGTGAGACAGGGCTTGTGCCACGATGCCTCTTCCAAGACACCTGCGAAAGCCAGAAATTAGACATTTAACCCTGAAATAAAACATAACAAATGGGAGCGAAGGCCGCTCGGTACTGGAAAAGGCTGCCAGGGAACGAGGTGAAATTACAAGATGAGCTCTCTTTCAGAAGGCATTTTTTAACTCACCTTCTGGGAGAAATTATATAGGCTGTGAGACTAAACACGGGCATCAGCATCACCACATCACTGGACTAGAGTCTAGCGCTTGTGCAAACAGTTTGGAGCCGGCATGTCTTTGTAGCTGAAGGAATGGAGGAAGCACTGTGGGAAGGCTCAGGCAGCCTGAAAGACTTTTCCTTGCCGCCTCCAACTCTGCACTATGCTCGGGGGATACTTCCACTGCTTAAGCTTTACACAGTGTAAGTTACATGACTGTCTCTCCCCAAATTAAGCAAATACAGTTTCCCTCCTGCTGAGCTGAAAATCTCAGTATCGGTTTCTCCAGTCCTCACCAAATCCTCACCAGTCTGGCTCTGGAGAAAATGCACAAAGAACCCCCGTCTCCTCCTAGTTACAGCTGGGGAGCTGTACAGATATCAGCAAGGTTTCAGGGTGTAACAGAGCAGAAACCAGCTCAGCATGCTCATCTTCTCAAGCTAAGTCTGTCCTTCTGTTTCGATAGATTAGCTCGTTGCCTGCATTTCCCCCTGCACAGCGATGCCAGACTGGCCTCAGCAACAGTGAGCAGCGAACAGCGGGAGGCCCTGCTTCATCCAACACCAACTCCCAGATCTCTAACAGTGGCGGCTTTTGTTCTCCTGGTTCCTGTCTGATCTCTCCAGCCCGGTCTCACTGCACTCTACATTCCTGCTCCAGGGCCCCCTCCTGAAGTAACTCCATAAAACACTATATTACTTTGCCATTTCAAATCCAGACCTGGCATCTGAGCAAAAATAAAGAGCGATCAATCATCACACTGACACGGAAGGGTCTTTTTTCCATCACTCCCTTGGTTTTGCAAGCTGAACTGTCAGGAGTGAAAATTCATCTTCTGTTTCCCTATGCAGGGAACGGTGTGACACAAGCAGTGTGTTTTCTAGATTAAAAAAAACAAAATAGAAATGAACTCATCACAGAGAACTAAGCTAATCTTACCTGTCCATCTCCCTGACAAACTGAGGCTGGAAACTCATGTCACAGCTAGCAGGTGAACTATGCTTCCCACCACTCTCACGTGATGCTGCGCCCCACATGGCACACCATCCCTTGGCTCCTAAATCCAAAGGCATCAGTGGGAAGCTTTTCCACTTGTAGACTGGAACTCGGGTGGGATCTCAGATGCAAGATGCTTTGGTGGATCCAAAGTCTGTCCAGACAGCGCCATTCCTTCCCTTGGGGGCAACAGCCACGCTAATCACCAAACAAGCAACTTCCTGATTGCAAAGTATTGCTTCCCTGGAACAAAGGCATTTCAGAGCAAACATGGTAGAGAAAAACAACCAAACAGGCTGTGCATGTTCAGATTAACCTTCATTAGCTATTTCCCAGAGTGGCTGGTTTGACCAGCTTCCTGCAGACTCTCCTACTGCTGTTTTGTGGTGGAGCAGGACAGCGCTTTTGAGGTGACTCTTCTGACCTTCCCCACTTAATGCATTCAGGTCCCCGCTGCAGAACTGGATTCCTCTCAGACAAAACTAAACGACTAGACGGGCTCCAGAAACCCACTCAACATGTCCCAGCTGCTACTGAATGCTCCAAGCCATGGGGTCAGATCAGACCTATCCCCAGTAAATCCCCCATACAGCAGTCCAGCACTGAATGTTTCACTCCTTGGACCTGCTCCTACCACACCTTGGTGCTTGCTAAAGCCGGTGCAACCGCTAAGAAGCCTCTCTCCGCACCCGCTCATCTCCCACGAGACCTCACGACACTTCCCAGCCAGCCCTTTGCAGCACACAGCCCCTTTGCAAGAATTAGCTAAAATTTCCCACACACATGTCCTGCCCTGCCCAGTTCCTCTCTGTTCTGGTTTAGTTAGACAAGATTTTCTCATGCAGGAGATGGAAGGTGGTATGCTTGGAGCTCGAGGCTTACCTAGTTGTCTTGGAGAAGATTGGCTTGGCCCAGCAAACCCTGGGGCTTCTCCAACTCTGAATAAAAAATACCTCAGGGCTGAGGGTCAGTAGGGAACCATGTGTCCTCGTGCAGGAGGCACTAAGGAAACAGAGTTGGGTGAATTCCCATCAAGAAATTACCAGGATCGTTAAGGATGGATAATTATTTTTGCATCTGATAAGTTATTGTAGCATTAATTCCTGCAAGAGGTTTGGGGTTTTTTCTTAGCTGTTGTGCATTATGACCAAATTATTTGTGAGATCACCTCTGGTATGTTACCTGACGTGCTCAGATGACAGCTTGTGTCAGACCTGCTCATTCACTAGTCATTTCCCAATTAGTGTGTGGCTGTGGTGTGATGACTAATCTTGTCCAGAGAGAGGGAATCTTAATTTGCCTGCCCTTAAAGCAGGTTACTGTGATTTCTAATGAGTGTCAAACAATTGCAGATCCTAACCAACCAAAATAAAAGGCAACTGGCTATTGTCAGGTCTAATTTCACTAAATAACGGTATCATTAAATCCTCCTGCTGCACCTGATTTTGAACTGGCAGTAAGAAGGAGTTATACCTACTACATGGGGATCTCATCTTTCTTCTTTGGGTTCTATCTTTGACATATTTAAGAGGTTTATTTTGTGGTTTACATTTTAATACTTTTGCCCTTCTGTTAATGACAACGGATGCCTGAAGACTTGCCGTCCAGCTTCTCAGCAGCAGAGAAATCGGGACCAAGAGACCTGGGTATACAGTCAGTGTCACTTGGGCACCTTTAAACACCTACACTAACTGCAGAGCAGCATGGTCAGCACATCAGGCCTTAAAAATTGGTGGAAAAGCTGCAGGGAAGCATTGAGTGCTGCCTGCCAGCCAGCTCAGCTGTCTTGTGCTCAGAATCACAAGGTTGGAAAAGATCTTTAAGATCACTGAGTCCAACCATCCCTGTCCTGTGCTGACCCAGATCCCTGAGCACCTCATCTCCCCTCTGTTAAACACCCCCAGGGCTGGGGACTCAGCCCCCTCCCTGGGCAGCCTGGGCCACAGCCCCACAACTCTGCCAGGGAAGAACTTTTCCCTCCCAGCTGAGCTGACCCTGCCCTGGCACAGCTTGAGCCCATTGCCCCTTGTCCCATCTCCTGTCCCCTGGCTGCAGAGACCATCGCCCACCTCTCTGCACCCTCCTGGCAGGGCAGGGGAGGTGGGAAGAAGGTCTCCCCTCAGCCTCCTCTGCTCCAGGCTGAACACCCCCAGCTCCCTCAGCTGCTCCTCAGAGGATTTGCCCTCCAGCTCCTTCCCCAGCCTGGTTGCCCTTCTCTGGGCACACTCCAAGACCTCAATGCCTTTCTTGTAGAGAAGACCCCAGCTCCTACCTCCTGTTCCTTGCTAGAGGTGCCATAGCTGCCATGGAGAATCTTGGTCCGGTCACAATCAGTTCTGTGTCTCCTTATACAATTCAGCAAGATTATACCACCACAAAGCCATTTCTCTGCAAAGCCAGACCTGTAAGTCTTGCCTGATGCCTTCAGCTTCATAGCATCTGCAAATTTAACAATCCTATGCATCTTGAGTAAAACTACTAAAGAGTGTCAGCAGAGGTCCTGCTCCTCACTCAGCCAACACGCACCTTTTGCTGCCAGCCGGGACTCTGCCCACTTGCCAGGACGTTGCCCTTTTCAAGGAGCCATTATTCCAACCTGTGTTTAAAGGTTTTCATGCTATAATCCATCAGGCAGCGTTTGCTTAAAACCATTTGGACAGCCAGATAGATTTATGTTATCCTGACTGATAGTTCTTTCATTAGCATAAGCGATCAAATTAGCCTGACATGATTTACCTGCACTGTACCCACGCTGACTCACTGCTCTGACAGTAAATGCATTCTTCCCCAAAAAACCCAAACTCCAAAGCAGCTGCAAAGGAACTGTAAAGGGAGCTTTCGTTAAGAACAACGCTCCTCTTCAGTCTCTGCCTCCTGTTGTTATTGCTGCTGTGACACAGCACTTGTGTTTGTGCATGGTTTTGGGGCTCATAACGGGGAGAGAGCTAGAGGGCAAAGGTACAAGTGGAGGTCCATGGACTGTCTCTCCAGAGAGGGATGCTGCACTCAAGGACATGCCACTCCTGTCACAGAGATGCACAGCACAAGGAATCAAGCCTGGCACGAGGCACCTGAACTAGGACTTCATCTGATGTGATTTTCTGTAGACCCTGACGAAGCACATTGGGTAAGAGAGTGTGGAGCAGGATCAACAGTAAGGTCTACCTTAGTAGCCTCCAACCATCAGCACCTAAAAAAGCTACTAAAAAACCTACAAAAAAACCCCCAAAAAAGCTATTGCACGGCCAAACTATCCTCACTAAAGGAAGCATTTCCTGCCATGTACCTACATCTCTCCCACCACAGCCCAAATGCATCATGTCTCCTCCTATCCCTGCCTGACAGGAGAGTCAGGTCCAGTAAATCTGCTTTTGGAGACCCAGCAGAAAGACCTGTTGTTCTTACCTCAGAGCAACCGAGGACTTCCTCTCAAACCCAAACCTCCATTTCCCTCACTCCACTGTCTGGTTGGGACCTGTGGAGTAGATGGACATCACAATCATGTTGAGGGTTCTTTCTGTGATGAAACAGGGCTTTGGGGGAACTTGCTAGATTGAGTTTTTTGGTAGGAAATATTTCCTTTGAAGAACTCAGCTGAAGTCCAGAGAAGTAACGTACACTGGTATTTTCAGGCCTTACCATGCCCATGGCAGTCAGTCACCTGCCTCCCCCAGGCACTGCTCTCCCAAGCTGACCAGAAACTCTGGAGGCCTCCTCGCTTATTCTGGGTGCAAAACCAGTTTCTTTACCCACCACCAGGGCTTGAAGACAATGATCTCCTTCCATATAGGGTTTGCCCACATCGAAGTGCAGCTGTCAAATGTCAAGGAGCAGCCAAAGCCTGCAAAGGCTTTGTGGCCAAGGCTGTGGCACCTGGGCACCTGGGGTGTAATTCCAGCTCTGCCACTGTCCTCTTGTGCCACCTTTGGGCATGTCACCTCCCTCTCAGAGCTGGCTTCCCCTCTCTCATTGTGTCTGACTTGTGTGTTTAAATCCTGAATCCTTCAGAGACTAACTCAGGCATTTTCCAGGGTCCATCTAAATCCTTTTCCTAAGTCTTCCTGTTGAAGGAGAAAACTTCCTTTCATCGTGCCATTGGCTAGACATTCAGTCAGGTTTTTCACATGGGGTTTGAAGACTGCAGAGATGACAACTTGGGAACTTAGCACGTAACATCTGTAAGTGATTTTCTCATCTAGGGAAGCGTTCTTGCATAGAAGGATGCTTCCAAAGGCCCCCTCCACAGGCAGCCTACCGGGGAATCTGTTACCAACCAAATCATCAAATTACACTTTTAATTTCAGCCGTGTTCTTCTACACAGTAAAGCTACACCCTGCTGAGGGCAAAGTGAGTCAAGTAGTTATGAAATGGTCACGGTCAAAAGGTAGAACAAAAGTCCAGCCCTTAAAGCACGCACGGAAAAACAAGCCTTTCCCCTACACGCTAATCTTCTGTATGGCTTCCCCACTGGTGGCCATGGTTAAACAATACAGCCAGAGATGACACTTCTTCTCCTTCCCACATCTACTCTCAAAAAAACCCCAATTTTTCAAGCTCTGAGAGGTCTGCTGATTGTGTTGAAAAGGAAATAAAGTCAACCATGAGAGTCACTGAGGTGTTTCCAGCCTGGCACGTGGGATTGGTTAATCAAGGGGATAAGACATGTCCTTGGGGAATCATAGAATGTGTTAGGTTGGAAGGGACCTTCAAAGGCCATCCAGTGAGCCCAAGCCCTGCAGTGAGCAGGGACATCTCCACTAGAGCAGGTCTGAAGAAGAGGTACCAGTTAGGCTTCACCCCTAACCAACCAGCGCTCTAGATTCAGCAAAATTCTCAAGTGTGTGACTAAAGCTCAGCACATACTTAAGTGCCATTGACTTAAAAGGTTTTAAGCACATATTTAAAATTAAGTGGAAGCTTTAAGAATCTGGGATCTCAGTCAAATTTAAGCACCTCCAGGACATCGGGAGTCACTGCCCATGTTCAAGGTGTGTCTCTGAGCACAGGACAGACATGCCACTCCACGTAAACCCCTAAATTAGTGCATGCTCTGTAGGATACCAGGAAATCTTAAGTCTTTTCTTGAACAACCCCATCAAAGTCATGATAGTGCTGCAGAAACTGTTCCCCTTTAATTACATGTGATCATCGAAGCTCACCACGTACTGTGTAATTAGTAAGAAAAATGAATTATTGAAGTAACTGGAATTTTACAAATAGTACTACTGTTCTCATTGCAGTTCAGTCAGCCACCATAAAAAAGCCCTTCATAGAATCATAGAATGGCATGGGTTGGAAGGCACCCCAAGGATCACAGAGCTCCAATCCCCCTGCCACAGGCAGGGCCACCAACCTCCAGGCCTGGAGCTACACAAGGTTACCCAGGGCCCCAGCCAACCTGGCCTTGAACACTTTCAGGGACAGGGCATCCACCACCTTTCTGGGCAGCCTGTTCCAGCCCCTCTCTGTTCCCTCACCACTCTCTCTGGAAAGAACTTTCCCCTAATATCTAATTTAAACCTCTCCTCCTTTAGCTTCACTCCATCCCCCTTCTCCTACCCATTTAAAAAGCTGATTCCCCTCCTGTGTCTCTGCTCCCTTCAGGGACTGGCAGGCTGCAATGAAGTCCCCCCACAGCCTTCTCTTCTCCAGGCTGACCCAGCCCAGCTCCCTCAGCCTCTCTCCGGAGGGGAGCTGCTCCAGCCCTCTGAGCATCTTCTTGGCTCCTCTGACCCCTCTCCAACAGTCCCACATCTTTCTTGTCCTGGGGCCCAGCTCTGGACACAGGACTCCAGCTGGGGCCTCCCCAGGGCAGAGCAGAGAGGGACAATCATCTCAACTCTTCCTTATGCAGGAAAGCAGCTTCTGCTTCTAACACCTCACAGATTTGAGAGTTCTTCCAGAGGTTTCCAAGCTCAAGTCCTACATCCTTATATAGATCTGAGGGTCAATAGCACCAAGGTAGCTTATCAGGCAGACTGATCTCTGGAACAGATTCCAAACTGGATTAAGCCCCAGCTATGTGCTGGTGTGAATGGAGGAAAACAAAGCAACACCAAAACCTAGGGGAAATGACAGCTCTTCTCCCTTTGACAGAGATCTTGCTTCTCCCTCTTTTTTTCCTTGCACATTTCCATAGTTCCCTAGACAGGTAATTACATGTCTGATGTAAAGACCAACCCCCGATAGTTCCCACCTCAGAGCTGACAGAACTTAGCTGCAATTTTATCACAGTAATCACAGATTGAGTAGAAACACAGCTGGGCTGGAGGTGGAAGAAGAGCTTGCTTGACCACCTAATCGAGGTTTTCCAACAGGACACCTAGAATCAGACATCAGGTTCCTGCTCTTACCTTTAGCTTTATCTTCTAAGCATAGGAGAAGTATCTGAAGCAACGCAGGGCAGGGTTGTGGGGCCATCCCAGCTCACTCGAAGGAGCAGGCTGCACCCAAGGTGGTGACTCCACTCTCTCAGAAAAGCTAATTGAGTGGGGGGAACATAGACCATCCTTGGCCCAAGGCAGCTTCCTACCAGACAACTCTGAATTTATGGCAGCGTAGCTCAGTCTTGCAGCTTCCTCTGAAGCATGGAGTGGACTCTGCTGGGGAGAAGAGGAGAGGACACTGGTGTAGAGGACTACATTGACATTTTCATAAGGATGCTGGCCCCAGAGGCTCTGCTCCATTGTCAATAGCTGGTCTGGGAAGCTCAGACGAAGCTCTACACTGCCAAAGGCTGCCAAGATCAGGTGTAAACAAACAAATGAGACAACGAGACACATAAGCAGGAGCGAACAAACATTTGGTTTAACAGCAGCTTCTGCTCAGCTGGTGCTGGATCTTGTCAGAACATCTTTATCTCCTCACCAGCACCGCTCGGCAATGTCATCCCTGGGCCTGGAGGGCAAATAAAGCTTTTGGCAAGATGGGAAGAAAAAGGAAAAGAGTGAAAACAGCTTTGCTGGTTTTCTGGTGACAGAATGGCCAGCAGAACAAACTGATAGTCCCTCCACAGAACCCAAAGACCGGGTAGGAAATGAGTCCTGAAATCAAACGCTTCCCCAACACACACTTGTTCTGGAGGCCTTCAGTTGTTATTTCTACAAGGTTGCGCCTGGAAGCACCTCTGTCTGACACATACACTCACAGACATATCTAAAACTGCTCCTGTGAAGCTCCAGCACTAGAGACTCCTTCTCCAGCCCAGGAAATCTGCCCACACCGTTACCAGCCTTACCACTTTCCCAGCATGGATATTGAACATCTCTTGTTGTAGGTTTTAAGTCCATTCCTGCCCTCGTACTACTTTGTGGATGCGAACAACAGATCCACCCCTCCCTTTTTGTCAGAGCATCACCAGGTATCCTCTAAGTTGTCCCTTGCCCAGACACTGCCAGTTCCTTCAGCTCGCTCCCTGGGGCACCGCTCTCTAGATCTATGTTTGCTCCAGCCTGCTGCTCATCTCTCCTTGGTACGTGCACCTCCTGACGTCCCACCGAGGCTCTGCCCGCTCTGAACTAGCAGGGAACGTTTTCCACATCTCACAGGTGCAGTTTCTATTTCGTGGCTGGGGTAAGACAAGACAAGATCTGGTCAATCAGAGATGTGAGAAAAAGACACACGAGCCCTGCCTCTGCTCTGCCCACAAGCCTGTGCCTTCTCAAAGGGTGACAGTCTAAAATATGCTTCGGATGAGAAGGTAAAATCAAGAGCATCACAGCTAAATTGGGATGTCTGGTCACTTCAGCCAGCTCACAACTGTGCTCTGCTGGTGCTATTGAACTCTCTGGAGCTGACCTTTAGCAGCACGTCCCTTTCTAAAGCTGCCAAGGCCTTTGTTCTTCTGGAGAATAGCTGCCCACTCGTGCACACAGAGGCAGGGGAAGGTCGGACACTGTGTGTTGCATTGTACTGTCAGGCTAAATAGAAGCTGATGGGATAATAATTAATTGCAGTCTCCCTGTAATAAAAGACAAGACAAAGCAAGAGATATAAATAAAATCATCAAAGGAACTCACAGAATAGGAGCTGTGTCTGCATTTCGTGGGCAATTTACAAGCCAAAAGAAGGTTGGGAACCCAAGGACTGAAGAGCAATAAAAATCTATGGAGCCCTTACAAAACCCTCACAGCACCACACTGATCTGTCTTGTTTCCAGGCAGAGGTATAAATTCCCTCCACACCTTTGTTGTTTAAGGAGCTGGAAAGGGAAGGGGGTGGGGAGGTGGGGAAAGGCTTGATGAGGGAGTGACCCGAAGCTCACTCAGACCCGAACAGCAGGGAGGTGCCCTTGGAGAGAATAGAGGAGACAGAAGGCACCCAGCTCCACTCTGAGGGCAACAGGCTGCCAGCAACGCTGCCAGCCTGAAAATATGGTCTGGAGAGCTCTGGGCAGCCGGGAGTGCTTCCATGGAGCTGTTTTTAACTCTCTTTCTACCAGGAGGGCTCCTCTCCTTATGGCCTGCACAAAAGGAAGCCCTGCCCTGCCCTGTAGCTTGCCGAACCCCAGCTGCCTGTCCCTGCTCCCCAGCTGTTGTGACCATCACCTTCCAGCGCAGGGGGAAGAAGCAGTGACAGTGAAAGGGCCCCCGATGCCGCCCCGACCGCGTGGGGCAGCTGTGACCTGCAGACAAGGGTGCGGGGGGACTGAGAGGGGAACTGTCGCCCTGCTCCTTCCCCATAAGGCTGTCAGATAGCAAAATAGATATAAAAGAGGATGGGTATGGAGGGAGGGGAGGGAGAGATCCTCCTTCTTGGACTCAGCTCCTGTTGAACATCTAATTCTCACTGAAGTCAGGCAAAGAGGAGCCTAAATATCCTCATGGTGACAGCCAGTTACATGACACGGCCCTCTGCTCAGCAGCCTGTCCTGCTACCCAGCTTGGGAAGCATCTGATGCAACTCAGCCTCAAGGGCAGAGGAAACAAAAGAAGAAAATTAGGGGGTGCTCTTGTAAAAGAGAAAAGGATACGACCCTCACAGACATCGGGGCCAAACTGCTGCTGGTGCCAGCCCCTTCTCCTGGGAAAACGGGCTATTAGACATTCAGCTCACCTCTATATTACCATTAATCCCACCACAGAGATACATAGACTTCCCTCAATCATTCCTCAAAGTGAACAGAGAGGCTAGGAGGAGGGGGAAAGCAACGAGGGGCGTCCTCTGCCTCTATGGTAAAAGCTTGAGTACACATCGTAGAGAAGCTGGATCCCAAATTCCAGCCCCAATCTGGGTTTGGTTGTCTCCCTCACTTCTTAAAATTTTCCTTTCCAAAACTTCTCTGGTTAAATGAAGCAAGGTAAGGAAATGGCAATTGCCCGATGTCCCCCCTCAAAGCAAACACATTCTTCTTCCCTGAAAGAATAAACAAGCCCTCAACTTCCTTATATATTCCATGTAACTCCCTTAACATAGCTGGGAAAGTCTTTCTTCCTCCCATTAGCTAAACAACAGAAAAGTCCCAGTTGTGAGCTCTGACCTGAAAATCAGAATTCTCTCTGGTTTACACAGGAACCCATGGGCTCACTCCCCGAAATAAACCCCAACTCTGTCCTTTCAGGCCAGCTACAGTCAACTGGATGGAGAGCAGTGCCTGCTGAGGCTGGGGGTGTCATGGGGCAGCCTGTCATTATCACAGCTGACTCCTGCAAAAGGTCAGATCCCCAACATCATCACACTCAGAACAAGAGCGTGGTGTCAGCAGGGCTTTCACACAAACCTGTTTTATTTCTGTACAGAACAGGAACATGAAAAGAGTTACTTACCTGAGCTGCAGGAAGAGACCTGACAGCAGAGGTGCAGTAACCTTTAGCTGAAATAACAGGAGCTTGGGAAAAAAGGAAAATATTCTAAAGATGGAACAGACGCTCATCAGATCACATCTTTGGCTCTAAGATCTCTCCTTCCTACTAGCAGGCTCTTTTTTTACCTGCATCCAGGCAACAGGAGCTATGCTGTTCACTGATACAGTCATTATTACACACACCGCTACGACCTGCCCAAGATAATTCCTACTCCAGGGCAGGGGAGAGGGAAAGTGGTGGCATTTGGAACAGCTCCTGTTCAATTGTCTGGAAGGTGATTGAATGCTGCAGCACTCAGATCCATACTGGCAGACAGGCAGGAACAGGTCAGAGGTGACAGAGAGGAGCTTGCCATGTGAATATCGAGTTTAAAGAAGAATATTTCACTCTGATCCCATCTAAAGCCCCTTGTGTGGCTTGAGCAGCAGGAACAGGTCAAAAGAGAAGCTGTCTGTACTGCACTGCCACCCACCGCAGCATCCAGAAAGGAGGAGATCTGGTCCCCTCCGCGGGAGGAGGGGAAGGATGCTAAGATCTCTTCCATGTGTGTGTGTCCCCACCCCACACATGGACCCCGGACCATTGCTCCTTTGACCTCGGCCTCACGTTGGCTGATCAGCCAGACACAAGATACAGCCAGGACCCTGAACCTCCTGCATTTATTGTATCTGAACCATCTTGCCTGCCATGCAATTTAGGCAATGCAATAGATCCGGCACGGGTGGATCACGACAGGGACTCTGTTGGATACAGTGTACGTACACGGGGGGACCCAGCCACTAGCAGGGCTGGACAAGTTTGTGAGCCCTGTGAGAACTGAAGAATAGGATATCTGGAGGTATCCTGAGTCTTGGGGCAGCCGCACCACAGTGACAGGCTTGGGCTGAGCAGGTGCATCCAAAAGACACGGGTTCTCTGCTCCTCAGACAGGGATACATCTGTTTGTACCCATCACAGGACGGAAGAGCAAGAGCCAAACCACACAGGATGGCCACGACTACCTAATCAAGCTGTACTGCTAATGCTCCTGGGAAAGAAAGGCCGTGCCCTGGAGCTGATCCCTGCTTTGCTTTCCTGTAGGTGCACTAAGATTCTGGCTGCCCTA
This sequence comes from Hypotaenidia okinawae, assembly GCA_027925045.1. Classification (NCBI taxonomy): domain Eukaryota; kingdom Metazoa; phylum Chordata; class Aves; order Gruiformes; family Rallidae; genus Hypotaenidia; species Hypotaenidia okinawae. The sequence continues at coordinate 604,306 of BSDF01000012.1, read as the reverse complement.
GGATTCTGGGAAGGCAAAATGCTCAGTCCAGCTAAGCTCCCAGCAGGCTGTGCTCCTGCAGGCAAGCGAGGGCTGGCTCAGCACTGAGCAGGTGTATTAAAACGCCCCCTCTAACTGAGTTTTTACAGCACCTGAGGGGCTGCAGGCCTCGTGTTAATGCTTCACTTGACTTCCCAACATCTCTCCCCTCCACTCACGGCTTCTGGTGACATGGAGTTGAACACATCCTACAGTGGCATGCAGAGGGCACAAAGCCATTTTCTGGAACTCCCCTTTCAGGCAGATCATATTTACCTGCTGCAGCCACGGAGCAGCTCCCAGATACCAATGGCATCCTGAGAGGCTGTTTAAGGGCATGACAGCAGAGAGCTGCTAAGTCCTGAGAGGACCTGTCAGCTTAAACTTTATCTGCTCGAGACCTGCAAGCCCTGAGCCAGTACTTGCAGAGCGTTACGTGTGCAGAACAGCTCCCATGCTTCTACAGTACCCTCTTTGTTCTTTATGAGGGTTTTTTCCTTGGCAAAGGTTTTGTTTTACAGGCATTTTCTTCCCTGTGAAGTCTCTGCTGCAGCGTGTCTGTGTTGCTGCAGAGATGGTCTATGAACATAACATTTCCCAGCCACAGTCCCGTAAGCCAGTTAAGAACAGCCCAAGGGACCTCCCCATTCTCAAGACCATCTGTGTGGACCCATTTTATCATAACAAGACCTGGTGCATCGTGGTGTGACCGTGTAGCCACATGGGTCAGAAGAAAGCACTGGATTGCCATTGAGGACTGTGGGAGCAGAGGTGTTCCGTTGGCTTAGTAGAAGATTAAAGATGCGGTGACTCTGGGGACCCTACTCCAGGGTGTAGGACAAACCTCGTCTCAGGGCTGAACACAGAGATGACAGCCCAGGCCTTGGCTCGATGGCTGCTGGCGCACCGGGGGTCGCGACTCCGGCTCGGCAGGGCCATTTGTTCTCTGCCTTGATCCTCATCCCTCAGCTGTACTGAAAGTTTGTCCCAGACAAACGTGGATGGCACACAATGTCAGCTTCAGAGCAAGCTGCGAGGAAACAGATTGAATTCTCTGTGCAAACCAACAGCGGAACCATTCCTTGGTGGCTTCTCTTGTGGGACACTTCAAAGGCACCACGCATCCACAATGCAGCTGCTGCCCTGGGGAAGGAGTCGTTGAATTCTCTCCATGAATGAGAAGTAAAAAATTAAGCAGTTGGATTTGGCACGTGCATCACAATCAAGCTCCCCGAATGCTCAGCTTCTTATTGAACCTAAGGCAGGCTGTTAATTCGTTATTCGCTTCCCAGCCTGGAAGGAAAAGGATGTTATACCCCAGGGCCAGAGCTGATGAACAGAGCCATAAATCAAGCAGTTTACAAGACCAGCAATTAGGAAACAAGCCGACAGAAGGGAGAACTCTGTCAGTAATAAAGCAGACACACCACAGGATCTGCTGAGTGCTCACAGCAACCGGGGACACACAGTCCTTTCCACACTCCACCTCTAATTCTTCCTGTCATTTGCTGCCTTTTCCCTCTGTTTTCTACTTTCCTTTATTTCCTCCTGCCTCCTTTACAGTTTCCCCCCACCCATCCTCACTCCCCTCTCTCCCAAAAAGCCTATTCTTGCAGAGAAAATGGATTTCCCAGTTGCTGCCCAGGAGCAGAGGTAACTGAACGATGGATGCCAGTGCAGGATGTGACAGAGGGAACAGCATGCTGCTCCCCAGCCAAAGGACGGTGACAGTACACAAGCCCCTTGGCAGAGGGACAGTCCGGTACGTCCCAGGATGGTGCTGCTGGGGGAATAAGCAGCAGTGGGCAGAGCTGCTCAGGCAAGGAAGGGCTGGGATGACTCTAACCACCTAACCTGTTTTCTACCCTTAGTCATCTCCCCAGGTGACAAGTCAGATACAGCTCCCTTGACTTTGACAGCAACTCCCAACATTGCTCCAACCTCTCCTGCTCAATTTGTAGTTCCTGCCCCTCAGGCATCATTGCAAACCCTGCTCTAGCTTTTCTGACTCAAGGGGAGCCCCTGGACTGGAGTCACTGGGTGGCCAAAGGGGTTTAGACCCGCTCTTGGCCCTGGTCCTACCCACAGCTATGCACCCTGTTGCCCTCACATAATCCCTCCAGAGAAGAGGGGCTGGTACTTCTTCCTCGATGCTGTCTCAGCAGAGCTCTGTGCAGCTCGGGATGCAGGCACAGCCAGGCCTGAGCAGCTGTTCTCCGCATGCAGCGCAGGCACGCGCGTGTGAAATCTGAGTGCCGGACACGGGTATTTAGCCAGGCTCTCCTGCCCTCTCACAGGTGCCTCCTGCTCAACACTCTACCACATCCCTAGGACATCACATCTGTGGGAAATCACAGCCAGCAGTGATGTATTTTGTCTATGTTAGCCTCTGGCACTTGGTACCTGCAGCGGTCTCCCTGCCACAGAAGGGATACAGCTATTTATGAGCCGTATTCTGTCAAGGCAGGAAGGAGCCCAGGCACTTCTCCAATCCTCCCAAGACCAAAGGGGCCCAGTTATGCCAAGAATTAAGTATGTGATATTCCAGTGCAGCCTCAAGGGGCCAGGCGGCATCTCAGATTTGTAATGCCCATCCTGTGAAAACACCCTGTTACCACCCATCAGATACCTTCAGAGCAGCAGATGCCGAGGGTAAAGGCAAGAGAAAAGAGATAAGCAGGGTTATCGAGCCCCGCGGCACGCGCTCAGCCTCCCGCGTTCCCACACATCTCAGCTCACTACCTGACACTTTCCGTGAGGTGGGGTCACAGCCCAGGAACTTCCAAAGCAACAAACCTCGGCTGCCAAAGCCTTTTCCTTTTGACGTTCACCCTCCCAAAAGCCAAGGCTGACACTGGTATGACACCAGAAACAAGCACAGCCTCTGGAAGAACCATGAACTGCCTCTTGGACGGAGCAAATGCCCCTTGCCCCAAGGACATGGAGGTCCTGGAGCGAGTCCAGAGAAGGGCAACCAGGCTGGGGAAGGGGCTGGAGGGCAAATCCTCTGAGGAGTGTCTGAGGGAGCTGGGGGTGTTGAGCCTGGAGAAGAAGAGGCTGAGGGGAGACCTTCTCCCCACCTCCCCTGCCCTGCCAGGAGGGTGCAGAGAGGGGGGCGCTGGTCTCTTCAGCCAGGGGACAGGAGATGGGACAAGGGGCAATGGGCTCAAGCTGCAACAGGGCAGGGTCAGCTCAGCTGGGAGGGAAAAGTTCTTCCCTGGCAGAGTTGTGGGGCTGTGGCCCAGGCTGCCCAGGGAGGGGGCTGAGTCCCCACCCCTGGGTGTGTTTAACAGATGGGCAGACAAGGTGCTCAGGGATCTGGTTTAGCACAGGACAGGGATGGTTGGACTCGATCTTAAAGGTCTTTTCCAACCTCGTGATTCTGTGATTCTTGTCCGGACCCAGAAAAGGTTCCACCAGCTTCCAGCTCTGGGGACAGCAGGAGAAATGCAGGTGCCCCTGGGCTCACAGGACAAGGCCAGACACCACCAGTGACCACACACACTTCTCAGACGGGCTGCTCTCCTCTGCTCTGGCTCAGGGGTGAAGTCAGTTTGTCTTCAGCGCATCGGAAGCCAGGCGATAGTCACCTACAGGAAACAAAGCACAGCCTTTGAGCATCACTCTGATGCCCTCCCGGCTGCCTGTGATTTTGATCTTGAACGGGGAGGCTAAAGATTTGTCTGGAAGAGCTGCTGGTCCACAAGAGGAGGAAACATCTCCTCTAACCTTGAACACAGAGAGACTAATAATCCGCCTCCCTCAGCAGGGAGGCTTTGATGAGCTCTTTGGCAAGTGCTGTAGGAAGAGGCTGCAATAGAAAGTTAACTAATTAGGTCACTGCAAAGTAAAAGGAAAATAAAGTAGAAATCTTCTCTGCACAAAGCAGAGTCCAGAGAAGGAGCGAGCAAGAGACAAGCTGTAGCAAACTTGGTAAGGAGTTTGGGAAGGGAAGGGGCTTCAAGGTCTTGAGAAATGCAAATCCCAGACACAAGGCTGTGGCAACAAAGCAAGCTCAGCACCTGGGGACAGCCTGGGAGAAGGTGGGAAATACTCTTCAAAGGAAGGCTTTTCCTTGGCAAACCAAGGTGAGCAGTTACCTTTGGCTTATGCGGGGCCAGATTTCACACCCAGCAGGGCTGGATGCTTTCTGAATGACGCCGCCTCACCCCACACATGCTTCTTCCTTTGAGGACAAGTAAGATCCCAACAGACTATGCGTATGGCTTGTAGAAGTGTGCCCTCACGTGTCCCAGCCTGTTACCTTGTGGTCCCCAGGATTCACAGA